>CAJVPS010002492.1:0-12209 GCA_910591765.1 Ambispora leptoticha | reverse complement strand
ACCTACCTAATTATATTATATTGATTCACTATATCTTGAAGTATAGTTTCCTTCCTAAGATCGTCTAGAGAACATGTCGCATGACAAAGCGGACACCCCAGGTCTCTAGTAATATATGCGTCAATACAACTTGCGCAAAAGATGTGCCCGCATTTAGCAATCATTGGCGTCTGGAAGAATTTAAAGCAGACCGAACATCGAAGAAGTAAGTCAAGTCGTTGGTATTCGGAATGTGGCCAATCTGAAGGATTGGTCAACGGTTGAGTATCAGCTTTAAGCAATGACATTATAGTTTATTTCTGTGATCTGGTTGTTGTTTAACAGGTAATTTATAAAGTGAACAAAACGTGTGTTTGATAGCTAGCTTAGAAAGCGACCCTTGATTTTATATCGGTTTCTGGTCACATGATAACAAAATGCGCAAATCATATTTGGGAAGGCAGAATTTTTCGAAATGACATCAAATGTTGAAGCTACAAGGTAAAATTTCATGACGTTACTCATGTCGATATAATATTATAATATTAATACTGTGGGAATATAAATTTACGTCATTCGCAAGATTCTATGATTACTATTAATAATGATTACACATGTCGATATAATATTATAATATTAATACTGTGGGAATATAAATTTACATCATTCGCAAGATATCCATGATCACTATTAATTAATACTGTGGGAATATAAATTTACATCACTCGCAAGGTATCTATGATCACATGATATTATTCAAGTCGATATAATATTAATACTGTGGGATTATAAATTTACACCATTTACAAGCATGATTACTATTACATTCCACATGTTGATATAATATTAATGCTGTGGGAATAATATAAATTCCAGGGCTATAGTACATGTGTCATAAACAGTTGATCATCAGCAATTATCCGAAATTTAAAAATACTACATGTAATGGCAAAACTTTGTCGGTCACATGACTTTTTAATGGGTAATCGCAAGATATGAATATTAATAACATTTTGATTAGGAATTAAATAAGGCCAGCGTTTAGATTATATTATAGTGAGAAGATACAGTAAAATTTTGCAAAGCATCTTTTTATTAGAGAATAGAAAGAAGCTTCATAGATAAAATTTCGAGAAACATGACAAGCTATTTTTCTGCTTTGAATTTTTTCATTAGTGTCCTTGCAATTTGGTCGTGTGATTGAATTTTTTTTGCCGTATTATTGATCATATATCGATGATAACTTGGGTCATTCCCGGATTGATTAAATTTAGGACTCGTGTTGTTAAGTAATAATCCCGACTCGATTTAAAACTCGGGGTCGGGTTAAATAAAAAATCTCGAAGCTGTATTATAGTCCAAGAGACATTTAATTTAATGTTTTCCAATCTTCCAAAAATAAATTTAAAACATTGACAAATCTGTGCTGTCTAGTTTTTCTTGCCCTAAAAGTTAAATATTATTAAAAAATTGCCCTAAAAAAATTTGCAGCCAAACCAGCATACACATTTTAAATGGATCTGATATAACTTTCATAACCCCGAAAGATCAAAATCCCGAATGAACGGAATCCCAAATACCGTACTTTCGCGAAACAACTTCGCAGGGATGTAATTTCTAATTTCGGCCTGCATTAAGCTTAATGAGGACCGTTATTCGAAATAATGCGCATGGATGTTATTTACGAAAATATGTGTAACACGACCGATATGAATGAAATCTCCAATGAATGACATCACAAATGACACCGAATAATGTCAAAAACATTTATAAAAGATATAATAAAAAATGAAATCTTTCGAAGCAGATTTATAATATTAACTCAAATAAATCAAGGAATGGTTAACGGAAAATAAAATTATAATTATCAACTAGCCGGCGAATTTGTCAGACCTGTATCCAATCGAGAACATTTGAGAAATTTGATGTTCCTGCTTGTCGTTCCAATGCCAAAAAGGATTAATGTGATTTTGAATCAAATGGAAGCCGATTAAATATTAATCTGATATATGTGTAATTTAATTTTTATTTCATTGTTGGAAATTCAACATGTACATATACTGATTAATATGGAACTTGCATACTTATTTAGATTGAAATGATTCTAAAAGTATTTTTGAATTATCAATTAAAGTATTGGTCAATATCGGCATTGGTACGATATATCTTTGGAAGAGCAAATTTATCTCAATAATAGAATACAGCAGTAAAATTATTATTAAAAACTTAATATATTTTATTTTCCTTGAATAATTCCATAAAAATAACAAATTACTATAATATTTAATTTGAATAAGAATGGTTTCATTAATATCAATAAATAATATTGCACCACTTTAATGAACTATCTGTTTATTTATTTATTTATCTTTAAACAAAGACATCTTAATTACTATTTACTTTATCGAGCTCTATTATAACGAGGGTCACTTTGTATATGTAATTGTATTAAATATTGAAAGTGTTGATATTATTGGGAGTTAAGCGTAAATGTAATATTATCTTTTTGCATTTTGTCACTTTCACAAATTTGCAGTTTACTTTTCATATTTAAATAACAGATAATGAATACAGATTCATAAACACAAGATTTATATCTTGTTTACCTCGTTTTCTTATAAACTGTCATTGGACTTCCATAACTGAACTTAAACCCTTCAAATGTCTTTTTATTATTGATTATAAATAAGTAAAACAAGCTTATTAACCTAATTTGTTATTGATCTCACTTCATAATAGACTCGAGAATCTGCATTTCAATTATTGTTTGATGTAAATCAGTCACACCCAGCAATCTCGAAGATGCAGTTGACTTCCCCTGATAAGTAAACAAACAATCTACTGATAAAATGGTGAATTGTTTTATTGAAAATTATGAAGTAATTTTTATTTAGAACATAAAGTTTGCTTTTTTATCTTTACAATTCTTAGCTAAATTGCTGTGAAAACATAAATATTGATATTTATTTATACTTTACATATATACAGTATAAAATACACTAGAATATAATGATCAATTATTCCAAATCTATTACTCTTTTTGAGTCATCAATGAGATCAATAATTTTAAAATGTGATGCATTTCGGGATCGTTGTTGTTGAATCACAAAAGCGAATCCTGCTTCACGCAAGAGTATGATAAGATTATTCACATAATAGATAAATGGTAATGCTTGGACTATACGATTTCCCGGCTGATTGAGGGCATGTATGAGATGGTTGTCGATTACTTTGCGAGTTATTCGAATTCCGGGTGACGACAATGTATTTAGAGAAGAGGAAGAGAGAGAAACAGGAGAGTCATTTTCTTGTTCAAATTGCATGTTTTAACAAAATGTTTTCTTTCTTTGGGACAGATAAAGAGATTCACATTGTCAATTTGTTATTTATAAAGTATCAAATCAAGCACTGTATCTCATCATGATCATTTTATAAAATCTATTATACTATATTCTAACTTTTCACTTTATAATATATTTGGCTTACGTACGTATATATCAAGGTTCCGAACGTCGAATCGGTTGAGAAATGATACATATGGATATGTCAGGTGCGAATGTAAAGTGAACCTATCAATATTCGCGTACCACCTCCATTCGAACGATAACTCGACATCCGATTGTTGGATTTGAGCCAAAAATACCGACATTAGATTCGCGTCGGAAGACGATATAATAATCAGATGTCGAATTATCGTCTCCCAAAATTAAAATGGAAGAGGTACGCGACAAATATTTGACTTTATCAAAATTCCGCTTACAGATCTATACGTAGATCTTTAACCAATATAATCGTTTGGTTAATACATGTAACTAACACTAACGTTAAAGGGGATACATGTACATGTATTACGAACTTTAACACAGAAAATTCTTCCACTACGTGATTAAACTTGTTGATGTCCAGTAGATCCAAAAGTGACAAACACGTTTTCTGTATGTGAACATCACACAAACAATAATTGCATCATATTTATTGATTATTTATCGCCATTGATATTGTTATCAAAGTTATCAAAACGCTAAATGGGAACAAGAGAAAATAAAATTTCACTGAACTAGGAAGACGACAAACAAATGTTCATTCAAAGAGTGAAGAAACCACGGAAAACAATTGGTTAGCGAATCTTAAAGTTGTACTAAGTTAACAATTTCCGAATGATCAGAATTGCGTAAAATTTTTGCATGTCTATTATGAGAAGCTATATTGGCGCGATTTCTCTGCTCTTCCGCGTAACCGCGATGTGCGTAATCCATTTACTAGAATTCTCCATTTTGGTTAAGGCATTTTGCGCCGACTGTTTGTTTACTGAGTGTTTCTGAATTCTCTTTAAGGGTTGTCATAAAAGACACTGCGGAAGAATAGGCCAAATCAGTTGGCTTACAGCAGAAACGTTAATGAGTATATATGTATTTTCGTTTAATTTAAAGTAGAACAACTATTTGATATTTAAAGGTTGGTATTGATTTCGCGAAATGAGATATCTTTATTATCGAACATTTATTTGAATTGTTCGTCTATAATATAACAAATTGCAAATTCCCAAGCCCCTCACAAAAATTAGCATTTACACACAATATCTGACTTTATCATTGATTTATATGAGAAAATGAACAACCAATTGCAATCGACGCCATCTCCCACCCCAATGTATATAAACATGGTTCAATACATTATTAATGGAAATACTTTTACGACTATTCATCCAAATCAGCAAGACCAAAATGATACCTTGAGTATACTACTTCAAACTTATAGTTGATAAATTTTCAACGACTTAGTCCTATTTTTTGTTCTGTGTCGCACTTGATTATTTCGTTCATATATTTTTTTACCCATTTATTTTTTATATTTTTTTAAGTTTTACATGTCGCATGCACCCATAATTTTTATTCCGTTGAACCATGTACATGTCATATAGTTAAAAATAGATTATGTTTCAAGTTTAATTGACTGAATATTAACTTTAACGTTAAACCACGCATATTTTCTAAATCCAACATCTTTTGGTGAATATATATATATATCTCGATGTTGCAGAACTTAGACAATTACATAATACATGTAGAAATACCGATAAAAAACACAATAGTGAGTTATTTAAATTAACTTCTTTCGTTTAGTGTTATTTTTGTTTCTTATATATATACCCAAAAGGTGGGATAAATTTATAGAGACCGAGTTTTGTTGATAAGTATTATAAGGCTTTGAAGAAATATGAAATTTATAAATCGATATATACTTTATTCGTTTTGCTTTTTAATTCAGTGTTGAATTCACATATAAATCAAGACTTAGTGTGTCTAAACTATAGGCTATGATTCGGATATAATTTGACTTTAGATTCATTAACCTATACCATATTGCATGTTTTCGACACCCATTCTAATGATAGTAACTCATTCCTAAAATTTGCAATGTAAATGAATCCTCCAAAATAAATAAAGAATGTAGTATTGCATGCTATTTTTTCATGCATCATAAACTAATACCGCTACCGTTAACAATAAAAAACGTGTGAACAAAACACAACAATATTAACTTTTTTGGGATGTCTAAACGGCACGTTTTTTAAAGAAAAAAATTCACTTTATTATATGATTGCACGTGCACTTTATCGTCTTTTGAGGTCTAATTATAAAGCTTTCAATACTTTAAAACAACGGAATACAAAAATAAACGCTTGCTTTTATTGATAAAGAATTTCCGTCTTATACCATATATAATTAAAAACATAATAATGAAGAAACAGACCGAAGAGAAAAAATGATTTTTACGAATATAATGAAATATTATTTTGATCTTGTGCTTGTGGTTGATTGACCTGATTCATATTATATACATGTATTTCCTAAGGTGTAAAGGTGTAAATAAATAAATAATTGCTGGTAAGGCCCAATGACTCCAATATTGTATATTACAAGTATCCATTTGAGAATACACTCCTATACCAATTTTTTAATTCTAGTTCTATTTATATTAGCTATTAAAAGAAGTGACAGGGAGTGTTAAGCACTGTATTCAAATATTCGATTGTGAAACAAATTTTTCATGTGTATACGTTTATATGGATGTAAAGGAGTCAAGAGTCGGCAGTCTTGGACGGTTCAGCCACATCGGTTTTAAATTCAAGCTCTTTATTTATTGAAATAAATGTAATTGTCAGAAACGCATGAAATAAATTTTCAATTTTCAATGTAATCGTGAAACTCGTTAGGGCAAAGAAACTAATTAATCAGGTGATTTTTTGGGGGTAGGAGTCAGGAACCTGGAAAATTTCCGTCATGATTTTGAAAAAATTCTGCTTTGACTTTGAAAATTCCATTTTATTCCGAAATTGAATTTTATTAATTATATGATATTTGATTCTTATTATAATACATAATTGTAAGTGCACGAAGAGATTCTTGACTAAGATTTTGCCTATCTGATGAATTCGGTAACCGAATATATTTGATAACTATTTCATTAAGAGGAGTAATTGATATAAAATTTTGTTCCAAAATCATCTAATTATCAAATTCGATTTCATTTAAATTAATACCACAATAAATTGCCCATTCTTGTAAAATTCCGTAGATGAAATTAATTAGCTCTAAAATATATTGACAAGTAATATTTTGTTGTGTTGTTAGTATATGATTATGATTTTCTTTTAGTTTTTACGACTTGTTGTATTAATATGCGAAAGAATAGTTGTTTTATGTTCTATTTACTGAATGACTACAAACTGGCACGAAAATCTTCAGAAAACACTTGTGCACGAATATATGCAGTTATTCGTTTTTGCTAAATACATGTAGATCAAATGGGATGGGATAGTCACTCAACAAAACTGATTTTTTGTAATATAACTTTCTATAAAAATTCCCTTTATACCGATTTATTCCATTTTGTGTCAAAATTCCGTTTTATACCGATATCATGATATCTGGAAATTTATTTACAATTTAAAGTACTTCATAATCATCAATCTCAAAAGCTATTCTACTTATAACCGAGCTCTCGGCGAAGGAATTCTTGCCTCTAAAGAAGTAATTAATCAAGTTCTTTTTGCTTTTAAAGGCAGATTTGCACCCGAGCAAAACGTATTCATAATCTTCTTGTTGACAATAATTTTTACCATCATCTTTATCAAATAACACCAAATCATCTCCTCCAAAAATTGGTCCATAAAATGGATAACATCCTATACTCTTAGTTCCTTTACTTTTGCTTACAAATCCACCGGATTCATTTGAATCAAAACGAAATAAAAAGTTATTTGGTGTATAGCAATATTTTCCAATTGAATTCAATTCCAAAGGATTATATCCACCAATTATTTTTTCAGATTTTATAATTCGAATCACCTCAATAGTTTTATCTTTGTTATCGTAAAGTCGATGAAAATCAGAAGCGGTTAATCCATCCTGACTACCTCGTGGTAGTAACTTTACAAATAACTGATTCATTTTCGTCTTCATCCATTTGTTTATTTTATTGAATTGACTTCGGATAACTATTGTGGAATTATCACTATTACATCGTAAAAGATGTTTATTAACTTGAAGATCTTCACTTCCTGGAACCAAATAATGATGCAAAAAATCCTCGTATAGTTTTGCAGATAAGATCTCTGAATAAGAAAAATCAACAGAATATATGTGGCAGATACGTATCAATGGCAAACACTGTTTACCCTAGTTTAGAAAGATTGAATGTTCCTATTTTTGTCAGATATCGCATCCCAAAGTTACCGGCTTTTTAGTTTTTTATTATTACATACATTATGCAACCATATCGATATCGATATGTATTCTGCATTTATCCTTATTTGGATAATATGAAACTCAGCCGGTTTATTGAAATACAATTTTTCGACCCTAGCCCTAGCCGGATTATCAAAATATGAACCGGTTTTAAAAGAAGCGTTCCACAGATTTAGTCGGTTTACTAATAGAGAGTTTAGGGGAGTGACAAATATTAGCTAATAATAAAGATTCCTTCCTCCTCCCTTATAGTACATGTACTCGTTTATCTAATTAAATTAAATAAGGTGAATCGATTTCACAAAAATTGGCTGACGGTAGCTTGCCGATCTGTCATCTTTGATCAAATTGCATGGTCAAGATATAACGTAAAATTCAAAAATAAAGCTCATTTAAAAAAATTGCTTTTATCTCGAAATTTGCCTATGAACTTTCTTGTACTCTATCAAAATTTGTTCCTTGTGAGATTTTACTTTAAGTGGAGATTTCTTTTCTGCATAAATTGATGCTGTAATCTTACAAAGCTTATTAATTTTAACAAAAAAATAAAAAAATATTAAGTAAAAATTTCAATTCAATCTATTATTAGAATTATTCAGCAAAAAGATTTCTTATATAAGGGAAAATTCCATAAGGAACAATTTTTGATAGAGCACGAAGAGCAGTTTCATAAGCAAAATTTCGAGATACAAGCTATTTTTAAAAAATAACTTAATTTTTTGATTTGAATTTTACTTTATATTTGAGCTTACAATTGATTGGATTAAGTTGACAGATGCCCGAGCTTTTTTTGTTGGGAAGTTTCATAATAAATCTATAGACCTGATTTGTTAATCATTTTAATTGGCTGAGTTTTTGATTATATCACATGATTTTGATCTGCACCTGATAGATCATGAAGAAATTCATATATCATGAACACAATCATTAGTTTACATTTTTCAATATAAATATAACATATTTTAATTATCAATATAGTATTACTACTAGAGATCAAACTATTCCAAAACAAGTATATGAAATTATATAATAACAATTACTAATTTTACTAGAATTATTAAATAGTATTTGATAAAAATCTTTATAATTTTATATATAAATTCAATTATTTAGCATGCAGTATTTAATGATTAATAATATTAAATATCAATATATTTATGCTTACATATATAAATTACTATTTTGATTTATTTACTTAAATAAATTGAATAATAATATACTTATATAAATCTAATTACTAAATATCAAATCAATTAAAAATATGAAAATATAAATTATAATAGTATATATTGATTATAAAATTTAAGTAATATATATCAATAAGTTATTAAAATCAATATTTCTGTTAATATTATTAAGAAATGTAAAGATTCAAAAAAAATTCTATTAATATAATAAAAAAGATTATATTCAAATATTATTATTATTAATTTTAATAATGACTTGAAATTTTTAATTCTTTTATTTATTATAAATAGATAAAGTATAAGAAATAAATAAAAACTTTATTATTTATTATAAATATATACAATCTTAATAAATTTTAAAAGATAAAGTATAAGAAATCTTACCAGTCAAATAACCATCAGTTATTCTAATTACAAGATTGAGTAAATTTCTTGTCAAGTCATTTAAAATCTTCCCAGGTATATTTCTTCCATTTAATTTTAATCTCTTCCTAATAAGCTTATACTTTATAAGTCCTTTTAACACTTCAGATAATTTGTAATGATATATCTTCAAAGTTAAAATCTCTTAAATTTCATTTTGGAGTTTCAATAGGAGTCCAGGCTTCTTTTATGATAATTTCAACACTATCATCATCTTGAAATTTTTGTTGTCTGGGAGTTATAGTATTCCAATTGTCATGTTGTCACATGAGAAAAGTCTTCCTTTTCAAGTATTGTTTTTCAAATTCACTTTTTGAATCTCTTTCTGATTCATCTTCTTCAGAGGTAGTATTATCAAATATTGATTCTCCTCTATCATTATAGATAAATTTAATTAGTACTTTTTCTTTTTGATCATTGTATTCAAAAGTCATGAGTCCTTTTCTAATATCAATATTAGCTTTGATTTTATTCAAAAAGTCCATTCCAACAATTACTAAGTATATTTCTGCTTTAGTAATATCTACTTCAGTAAGAATTATGATTCCATCAATATTCAAGAGTAGATTATCAATAACTCCAAGAGGCTATTTAGATATACCATTTATATCAGATATTAAAATATTTAAATTATATTAAATTTTTAATTCTAAGTCTTTAATAAAGTTATGTATAGTGACATATCCAGAGATATCAGTATCAATAATTAAATCAATGACATTCTTTCCAACTTTCACTTCATATCAGACAGATGTGATTTTGAGTTTTTGTTCAAGCAATGCTCTTCTTTTTCTTTTTGACTTGAGTGTTGTAATGCAATGCATCCCTTTTGATAGCTGAGTTCTTTGTGAAGGTGAGATTTGAATAAGTTGAGTAACAGTTATATTTACTTTTTGTTGAGCCAAATCTTCTAGAATATCATATGGTTCAGTTATAGTAGTAAGTATAGGTAAAGTAATTTTACTTTTCTTTTTGCAAATAATCTTTTTGACAAGTTCTTCTTCTATAATTTTAGATAGTCTAGCATTATTCATATCTTGATCAAGAATAACTTCAGGAGTATCTTCTTGTTCTTCTTCTTTATTATTATTTAGTTTTTCAATTTCATTAACTGTTTTTTTATGGGATCAACCTACAGATCTAGTTCTATAAGAAGTAGTTCTGGAATTTCTAGATTTTCTTTTAGCAGTCAAGTATTCATGTATATCAAGTAGTGAATTTACATTATCAGGTTTGGTAGTTAATATTTGAATATTATCAGTGAGAGCTTGTATTTGAGCCAATAATGTATTTTGATTATTATTTGTATTTTGGTTATTGTCAGTATTTGTCTGATTTGATGGCATATTATTTTATTGCTGATTATTTCCATTTATTCTCTGGTAATTATTTTCAAAGTTATTCTGATTATTCTAATATGATTGTAGCTGAGGACAATTAGGATGGATATGACCTGGCTCATCACAATTATAGCAGATTGAAACTGATTTAGGATTTTGATTATTAGATCTATAACCTGAATTATTTCTGTTGTAATTTGATTCTTTGTTGATTTCAATACTTTTTATTTGCTGGTTGAGATCTTGAAGTATTACTAATATAACATTCAGTATTGAATTATTCTGAGTCTGAGATTGATGATATTCTTGGATTGGTATATCTGCATCAGCTTTCTCTACATTCTTTGCAACTTGTATCATATTTAAGAAATTTCATCAGCTGAGATCTGAACCCATTTTCTAATCTCTGATTTCAATCCTCTTCTGTATATTCAGATTTTATATTCTTCCAGATATATATTTTCAGGGTCTACTTTATGAAGTAGATTTATGAATTTATCTGTATATTTTTTTATGATACCAATCTATTGCAAGATTTTAATTTCATCTTGCTATTGATTAATTCTTTCTTGAGTATGGAATTGAGTTGCAAATTAATAACTGAAACTGTATGGTAGATCTTGATTATCATTCCAGGCTGTTAATCAAGTAGTATTATCTCTTCCTCTTTCATTATATCATAAGGCAGCAGCACCTTCTAGGTATTCTCTAACTAGTTGTACTTTTCTGGTACTGATAATACCATTAGTTTGAATGGCAATATTAAAGTCTTTGAGCTATTTTGTTAGATCTTGATCATTTCCTTAGTATTTTCTAATTGGAATTATAATCTTTTCTATAGGCCAGGCATTCTGGTTAGTCATATGATCAGTGAGAGCTTCAAGAGCTGCAATAAGCTTATCTAAATTTGATTGTACTATTTAATTATCTTCTTCTGATTAAGTGTTACTTTCTGAGTCAGTTTAGTTATCTTCTTCTAAATCTGAAGAATTACTGTTTTCTTCTGATTCTAGAATTAATATATGTTGTATTAGAGATGTTGATGAATCTTCTAAATTTTTGGTCTCTGAATAATATTCATCAATATTACTATTAACAGATTGTATTCTTGATTGAAAAGTAAAGTCTTAATGAATAAACTGTTGATAGAATTTATTCAATTAAGTTAAGTTGTTCTTCTTGAATATTAATATGGTCAAAGAGAAAGATGTTTACTAGCTATACTATTCTCTGTTTCAATTAGCTAATGTATATTTTAGTAAAGTCAAGTTGAATTAATTCTTGAAATAACAGATATGTGATTTGATTAATTGATACTGCTCTAATATATTCTGTGAGTAAATGAAATATATAAAATTATAAAATAAAATTAGATTGAAGGAGATGACAATAGGAGCAATAATCTTGAGGAGATATTCTAATAGGGTAATTAGGAATTTAATATGTTTCAAAATGAAAATTAATAGGTAGTTCAATAAAAGAATAATAATTGGTCATGAAAACTCAAGACACAAATATTTATCAATTAT
>CAJVPS010002491.1:0-12210 GCA_910591765.1 Ambispora leptoticha | reverse complement strand
GGGGTCGGAAAGTATGTGGTGTTGCGGTCAGGACGATTCCCTTCATGATTTCCGGAATTGCTGATTTTAATGAAATAATTGTAACAGTACACAATCAAAAAGAATATCCGAATTTAGCAGCATTAGCTCGAAAATTTTTGCTTTCTCGGTAACTTCAGTACCATCCGAATGATTGTTTTCCTAAGCTTGCAACATTCTAGCGAATAGAAGTTTTTTAGTTGAATAATAAGAAATTATTAGTATCGTAATAAACTTCGGTCTTGAATAGGATTATGACGTAACAAGCTACGACATAAACCATAATCAATATCTAAAGTTCGAAATATGACATTATTTGATTAATTCAAAATTTTGTCATATACTAATCTAAATATTCGAAAAACTCATTTCAATATAAATTTTCTTCGAAATAAACATGATGTCCTTGCAATCTGACTGGCTGACAACCCTTTGGAAATTTTGGGATTGCAACATTTCGGAAATTTTCAGAATTCAGGTTAACGGGATTATGTGCGTCTTTAGGATTTTGTCTTTTCAGGATTGTGTGTGGCTTCAGGATTGTGTTCCTTTTGGATTGTATTGATTCGGAATTTTGTTCTTTCGGAATTGTGTTCTTTTTTTGGGATTCTGTTTTCAGGATTGTATTCTTTCAGGATTCTTATCATCAGTACTGTCAGCTTGTTCTTCGAGATTTTGACCGTAGATAATACTTAAAAATTATTTTAAATATTTTTTTCAATAGACATCAGTAAAAATAAAAATGCGATAGAAACTATTTTGCCATTTGTTGCCGACATTTCCTCGATGTCGAGATATTCGACCTTTCGATTCTTTTGTGAACCACTTTAAAAGCTATATCTATGATAAACCTATCAAAAAGATAAGAATATAGTATATAGCATATCTGGAAAACGTGGATAAACTTGTGCAAAATAATGCATAGACTTTAAAAAATTTAAAATTAATTATATATTTAGTGAACTCAGTTTATCAAGGCAAAGCTATTGCAATTTTCATGAATTGATTAAAGTTTACTATATCTGATTCAGTTTATGCAAGGAATAGTCGAGATTGGCAGTGTAATGATAATTAAAAATTTATTCAAATATTTAATTATGAAAAATATTGTATAAAAAAGAAAAACATTTTGTTCAAATTGAATTTTACTATGAATCAATTAGATTCATGAGCTTTAAATTGAAATCAATATGATTTGACTCATAATGATTTATAAAAAAAACGGTATGCTTTTGAAACCATGTAAAAAGACATTGCTTGTGTTTTTGTGGTACAAGATATATAAATTTAGCATACTGTCACAAAAATTGACTTATACCTAATTGTATTTTACAATAAATCTTAAATCTTATCTAATTTAGCTTGATTTGATAATTGGTTTTAGCACATAGCATGTTTTAAATTTAAGAATTATAAAAATTTGAATATTATAAAATGAATTTAAAGATAATAGAAAACTTTGTAAAAATAAGCAAAGTTTGAATATATAAATTAAGGCGGTTCGGTCAAAAATACTCAAAATCAATATGACTAATATTTTCCAACGTAACAAGAAGGTCAACATGTTCCACTCCCGTTATCACTTCTTTTACCAGATTTCCAGGTATATACTTGATTGTTCATCAACGGAACGAATCACAAATTGGTTTCCCGCTGGTGATATCACATTATTAGTGGCAAAAGTAATTAATGATTCGAAGGTTGAGTTTTTACCGACAGCAATTTTTTCCTTATATACTTTTAATTTGGTTCTTATTGTCACTTGCTTTAAGATGGTTCCTAAATAATAATGCGAAAATTACGTATGAATGGATAAATTGCATAATTTATATTAACATAAGAAGCAATGGTTTCATCATTAGTATTTAAATAAGAACAGAAATTGTTTTTTCTACATCAATTTTGCTTAGCCAATTATATCACTTGTATCGCGAAGCTATAAGATCACTGGAAGCTATTATGATAATAAACAGATTGCTACGCGCGTTAAATAATGAGCAATGTACATGATTTATTGGCCAAGCAATGATGTACATATGATCATTGTTTGTCGAAATAGTTACTTGTGCTGTGTAATCTTGATCTTTTTTATATCACTAATTGAACTTGCTTTTCTTGTCTATTAATATTTTCAATACATGTTTTTCAGAAACAACGAATGCAATTTCATCAGTTAATCCGATATGCAGTGAACTATTCCAATTACCAATTCTATAATTGAGATGAGAAATATCAACGTTATCCCATTGAGAAGGCAAAGTTTAGTGATGCGATAGTCTTATATAGTTGAAATAAATTCTGTAGTGGATTAGTGAAATTTACTGTAAATTGCTGAGCGATACAATTACTTTTTGACCTATAAAACGTGTGGAATGAATGTAACAACTTAATATTTCTTGCGGATATTTGTTCTCGTTTGTCATCTATTTATATTTGGAATCTTTTTATCTTAAAATAAGTTTGTTTTTAATGTTGATTTAAATAAGGTTAGTATGACTTCTGCTGTCATGAACACATATTCGTTTACTATAATTAAAACCTGCCAGAATAAATTGCACCTCATCTTCTAAGGACCAATAAAAAACGAATCAAATGTATCTATAATATGCAAATTCTTCGTTTTAAGGTTCCGAATGCTTATATTATAAAGATTTTCAAGCAAAGCTTAAAAGTTTGTAAAAGAAATATTATAATTAATAAATAAGAAACGTTTGTTGAACTTTGGGAATTTTGTGATTGGTCATATTTTTACGAAATCAATACATAGAAAGTAAAAAATTGACATCTTTATTCGAATCAAAAATGAAATTGCTGAGCGCCTAAATACATCCCATATCGATATACATATACATGTAAAACGTACGATGGATAAACATGGAATACCCGTACTTATACAGCTTCACACTATGCATAGCGATGGTTGTAATTCAATAAAAGTAAATATTCCATTCGTATAAAAATACGTATTACCGTGAAGAATACTAAATTTAACGACTCGATTTAGCATTATTATTTGCAAGATATTTTCAATACAATTTCGAGAAATCTTTTAAATAGAAGGTTTTTTATTTCCATATTAATTTTATAAGGTACTGTACATGTATTTAATTTAATGAAAAAAGCATAATTGTGTTACGTAGCATGGAATTGGACACGTCATCACATAGATCCCGATTCGCGTGATATTGGGCACGGGATCGGATCTCGTGATTAGTGAAATTAGGGAAGTTAGTATATGCAAACCGATGCAAAGCCTCAGATCGATGCATCGTTGGGAAGATGGTCTGATATAGAGTACACCAATAAATCCCGAATATGTGAAGGTGTACCAATAAGGCGCCGACTAATGAATCAAAACAAAAATGATTCATTAGTCTTGGCGACGCGATAAAAGTGGGATCGCGACGAGAATAGTGGGAGGAAATTTGATTATAAATAAGGAAGGCTTTAGAGTAAAAAGCGATATAGAATTAGAATTAAGAATTAAGTTCAATAGAACTATAAAATAATTCATCATTGTAATAAAAGTTTTTATTAAATAAACTAAAGATTACTATTATTCTTAAATGAACGCATACATTCCTTCGAATCATTATTGATCTATCCCCACACTCTCTATTAATAAAGTAGTCTACCCTAAGGCTACGAACACTAAATAACGAAACTACGACACCGCGACCGACGAATTGCCTTCTTAGGCTAGCTCCATAACTTGGAGAACCCGATCAACCCGTGATCGTACAGTCTCACAGATTACTCGATAGATCCCCCACTTCTATTTCACCGGGTAACAACACTAAACCAATTACATGTTGTATTTTTTTACATGGCCTACAAATTTCCAACGATACGAGCTTAGTACATGGATATGTGATATATATACATTGAAAAATACAGCTATATTTCATTTTCTAATTTAATTGTATCAGCATTTTTAGCTTTATCGGTAGATAATTTATTTCGTAATCAATTGTTTGTTCTCAATTTAGAAACTTCATTCTATTTCTAAAAAAAGGAAAGAAGGATTATCTTGAAACAGGAGCACACGTTCTTTTTAAATTCATTAGTCCAACGAGCAAATACAGTCCGGCCATAAGTAACTTACCTCGATAACGAGCACAAAGGACAACACACTAATCATCAATGTCCTTAATCTATATCAAGCATTGGATGTTCAACAAAACTCCCACGCTTTAAATACAATCAGTCACTTATATCTTGTTCAGTGATCGACTAGACAAATCCCTAAAATGATCGATTAATTTTTTTGATATCAACAAAAATGAAGCTTCAATTTATGATGATCTTAGTGAAAAATATTATCACTGTAGATCAAAGATATTACATATACATCGATTCAATTTCTAATGATCAACAAAATGAATCGCCTCACTTTATCTCTACGTTCAATGACCTGATTCGAGTGAATATACTACTATTTGATTGTATTGATAAGACAATTCGAATGGTATATTCACTTGAATTGGATCACTGAACGTCAAGATAAAGTGTCAAATTTATTGTATTTTGCAGCGTTGATAAAAGTGCGCATTCATGTGTTTTTAATGGGGAAACCACGCAAGATCAGAAAAAATTCAATGAAAAATAGAATCCTAACGCTCTCTAATACGTTCACGTGATTTTGCCCTTGATTATTGGTGATGCCAAATATAGAATTTTACCAAACTACATGTGCATGTACATGTAGAAGACACGATGAAAAATCATATAACATTATACTTTATTTTTGTAAAAGTTATCGGAGGCAAATTACTGTATAAGACCATTTATATAAATAAAAAAACAATTTGTAAAATGATAAAGCAAATAGTACATATAAGACAAGTTTAATTCTTCAGATCATTAAAAGTAAGATTTTTCTGTACATCGAAACCAAAGATTTTACCTGTGCAATCATAGAATAAAACACCGATCGTGTTTGTTCACCGAAAACAGCCGAAGTCCGAGAAAAAAGATTTTATTTTTGTTCTTGAAATTCTTATATATTCTATGAAGAGTAGGTAGAATATGGGTAGTTGACTAATGACATACATGTGAGAATGGTTCAATGCTTAATCATATTTACTATTTTTTTCCGGTGCATTGCAGATTAATTTTTCTTTGTTTGCTTACATTCTTTTATAAGTTGCGTTAAACGATTCACAAATACGTATTATTAAACTTCCATTGTGCAATCAGCCATTGTGAATCACCAAACAAAAATGCTACATTCATGCATAGTTGTAGCGTAGCTTGATGAAGAATAAATAATATAAAAAATTAATAGTACATGTATACCAATTTTTATTAGCATTTATCGTTATAAATTTTATTATTCATCACTAGTTTCTATTTTTGTGCTTGTCTAAATCAACTTATTTTTAATTTTGAACGATACACCACATATTAACAGAAACGCAAAATATATTCTAACATATTTGAGAACATAACGTTTTGCATTCACGGATCTGTTATTGCATAGTGTTACGGATATTATCTTTTAACAAAGTAAAATGGTAAATTCTAAACGATAAATTTCTAGTTTTTTTATCATTTTAAAGCTTATATCATATTCTTTGCTACTTTTTATTTATTTTATTAACTAGAATGGCATACATGTAATATGCATTTAACATGAAACATAGCTCGATGTACATGTATGGTTCAATTATCTTAAATCAAAAATGTTTGTATTTTATAAATTGAATATGTCTTTCTTTATCATATTCATGGATTTACTTCTTAATTAAGAAGCCAATACAATTTATAAAATACATACATTTTTGCTTTAAGATGAATTGTCACATATAACTAAACTAACCTAATTAATCAAACCATTTGTCGTTGATATTCGTTGACATGTGTAATCAGGAAGTATGTCTTACCTTATTATTGTGTTGCATAATTGTATGTTTAGAAATTCTTCGGATAATTTAATTCGTATGCAGCATTTGGCTATAATAAAACGTTGACTGTATTATTCAATTAACTTATTGGGAGTACAGTCAGAGCTCCCTAAATGTAATATCTCTCTGCAAGCTCAAACTCTGACACAAATACAGTGGCGCTCAAAAGTAATGCATCACTAAGACGAAAAAACGAATCGTGGAATTTTTGACAATATAGAAGCCACAGGTAAATGAAATTTAGCCCATATATAGTTAAAAGCATAAATAAATAATACATGCAATTTAAAAAAATAAATTAACACCACTTTGCTTAACTTGGTCTTTATTACGCCAAACTGATGTTCATTTCTTTTGATCGTTTCCCCCCTCAAAAAAAACACACAACAAAACAAAACACACCTCTTATAAATAAAATATTCTTTTATCTAGTATAATTAAATTATTATGGCACATATTCCCATCGAAGAGATTCCAAATTTGCACCCTTCTTAAAGAAGGATATTCTTCCTGTTATATTGCAAATTGCAAAAATATTTTGTATGTTTAAAAGAAAAAAATTTAGGGTCAACAATAACAAAAAAAAGCGAAGCATAATTTTTCCACGTTGTTACACATGCAAATCGGTATGGATAATGCAAATTGTAAAATCATATTACATGTACATGTGTGTTACACAAATAAATATAATAAATCTATAAATTTATAACATACTATCTACGAAAAGTTCATGAATAATTAGCACCCTCCCCCTCTCCCCATGTTCAAAATCTATCTACGAAAAGTTCATTAATTTACCCATGATGTGCAGAATTATTTACAAACCAATAGGATGCGCGTTGTGACTCGTAACTAAAATTTAAAGAGAAAAATGATGTGGTATATACAAAAGTCCATTATTCGAATGTTACATGCAGTCTATTGTACGAATGCTATAATACAAAAGTTTTTTTTTGATGTTATACACAAAAGTCCTTTTTTTGAATTCTAATATACAAAGTCCATTGTTTGATGTTATACAATCTTATTGTCCGAATATAATATACAAAATTCTATTGTTCGAATGTAATATAAAAAGTCTATTGGTTATACAAGCTTATTGTCCGAATGTAATATACAAAATTCTATTGTCCGAATATAATATACAAAGTCCATTGGTTGATGTTATACAAGCATATTGTCCGAATATAATATACAAAATTCTATTGTCCGCATGCAATGTAATATACAAAATTCTATTGTTCGAATGTAATATACAGAGAAATTCTTTTTCATAAAGCTATACTGCCCCGACCATCGCAGCAAGCGGTCTCAACCAAGCCATCAAGCGTTGAGTCCCATATATAATAATGAATTTTTGTTTGTAATGAAAGGAATGGATGTAGCGTGTTTGTCATATCAAAAGAATTGTTTAAGTGTATAATATATTATGGATATCGTCGTTGGGTGGATTCCTTTTTATATTGCTTTCAACTAACTAGCCTATATAAATAATTAGAATTGAATTGTATTACATGTATAAATAATATCAGTTTTGTAAAATGTTCCCACCGATGACACCGATGATCATAGAAGGCTGTAGAAAAATTACGGGGTAGATTATTAACATGTCATGTACTATTAACTATAATTTTTTTTCACATCATACTATCAAACCATCTGTGTTGCAATGTGTTATTCGTATTAATAGCGAAAACCAATCATGGGTAAATTTTTATGTTTACGCTGAGTACATGTATTATTTAAGACAAAAGATTTTCACATACCCAAATTTGTCCAAAGTTGACACAGGGATGAGTTATGGCAAACAAATCCCTAATCAACCATTGATTCATACCATTTCCTCCTTAGAGTGGAGTATTTGCTAATATCACTAACCCTGTACATTACTATTATCACTAATCAAAAAGATCTTCTATCACTGGACTTCGCCGGCCGCATCACGAATTTCTTTAAATATTCAACAAATTTCTCACGGATTTCATGCCGAGTAGTATTTTTTTGTAATGCAATTGTATATTTCAGTAATATTGTGAGATGGATCTATTTTAAAAATAATCTTTATTGTTTTTTTTAAGGCTTATCATATGAAATGATTCAGAATGAACAAAAATAATTACCCACCATCCCTTTGATGGGAAGTTGATCTAGATCAACTTTCCGTTTTAGTTTGATCTTATAATGAAACACTTGCCGCTTTAAAAGTTCTAACTTCTGAGAATTCTTGATTCTAACCAGAAACATTCGTTCGTTTTTTTCATCCGAAACTATTATAAACATTTGCTTATTTATGTAATAAGAAATTGTTGTATAGAAGTATAGATTCTAGCAAGAGGATGAAAAAGCGCTATACGAATACAGGGCAACACCTGCCGGAGCGTTTCGCTCTTGTAGCACAGCGCCACGGTCCCACGGTTTGTTCCGGTTTCCTCCAAGTCGTTAACATCCCTCACACGTAAAAATAAAAATAAACACAGAATTTGTTATTCACCCCTCACACGCAAAGATGAAATCACTCAAACGCCGTGATGATCGCATTGCATTGCTTTATCAGCAAATAATTGATTATCATAAAAAATAAACACAGAATTTGTTATTCACCTTCACCCAAACCAGAATTTTTTATTTATTAGCTATTTACCTCTAATTCAATAAGCTATTTATCAAAACTCTTATCAAGTTTTTCCTTTAAAAAACAAAATCGTTACAACTTTGAAAATAACTTTGAATAATGATTGCATGCACCACCTCGTAAAAAAAATAAGAACCCAAGGATTCCCTTGGAATGATTTTTATGTTGTAGGTGCAGTGGCGGTTGCTGCTTTAGCTTATGGATTAATTTGTCTACAATGACATTCTAAAAAAATAATGATACAAAACATGAAGTGAATAAAAGGGACGAAGTTGATACACAGGAAAACAAAGATCTCAATTCAAACACAAAACCTAATATTTTAGAAGGTGTGAGAACTATCGCTACTCTAAATAAATCTTTTCAGATAAATGAAAATATCATTCTTGATAAAGTAACAAATCACTTTAAAGATACCGGAACAAGAAGTAACTACAACAAAAAAGCGTTACAATATGTAAAATACGAGGATATCCAAGTTACTACCGAATGCAACTCACTTTAGATATCTCTAGAGGATTAATTTATTTAAAAATTGATGAAAGTTTGTATCACGATATTCGCAGTCAAACTGTTGCAATCACAAAAGGCGGTCCAATATATATTACAAAAATTGATAGTTTCGTCTTAAGTCGTTTTTTAGAGAATTTCCAATATACGGAATTAGAGAATCTTAGAGATGACAAACATCAATATAATTACAAGCATGAAACATATAGGTAAATAATTCTATGAATTACCATCAGCAATAATTTATAGATTTATAGACTTTTTCTTATTAATTTTATTTTATAATTTTGTGATACTTCTTTGTGAAATTGTTGAACAAAGAAGCCCATTCCAGGCGAAAATAAATATTGAAGAAATTTGTAATACAGTTCTTGAAGATAAACGAGAACAATTTTCTTCGTTATTGTAAGCTCCCATTTGATGGATAGATATTATAAATAAAGGTAATTGAGATTATTGATATCATATTAATAAATTAATTAATAATAAAAAATCTATTCTGCTTAAAGATGATTATTATACAATTACAATGCGAAATATTGGGTTGAATATTACATGTATTATTATGATTCCTTAAAAGACAAGAAGCTGATAAGCAAAAAAAAAAGTGGCAATAGTAAAAGTTAAAAAAGCAGCCGATATGAATTTGACTGATGCTCAACTTAGTTATGACCATTGGCTTTGCAAAGGCAAAGGAATTGAAAAAGATAGCTCATTAATTATAAAATATTTTGGTACTCAACCTCTATATATAATCTTGGATTCTTTTACAACGAAAAGGAAGGTGATCATAATTCAAATACAAATTCAAAAGAAAATAATCTTGAAAATGATTTAGATGGATTTAAAGATATGGATATGATTTTAATATCAGAATCTCAGTCAACATTTAGAGACAAGGAATTGAGAATTAATTCCACAAAAAAATCTTAATTCAACAAAATTGTCTTGGAAATGGATTAGGTGAATTTAACATAATCAACAAATATTCACCACGCAATTTAAAAAGAAAAATCACAGCAATACAATTGGACAAAATCGGATCTGCAATTGTATGCAACGCTCATTGTATTATGATTAAAAAGAAAGGAAGCTGATATATTATATTTTTAATAATAGCATTGTATTTAGAATTATAACTAAATATTTCAATATTTATTTTAATTTTCATTTTGACATTTATCTTAAACGTTATCCTTATAACATTTACTTAATCATTGCTTATTTTAGTTTAGTAAATCAAAAATAAAATTTGTATATAAAGACAAGCTTTGGCTTGATAAAAAAATAGGTGAAGAAATAATTAAAGAATTAATTCTATTTAAAAAAATTAGCTGAATTTAGCAGATAGCATATTCTCTAATTTTGGATTTAACCAAGTGATAGATTCATTTCAAGTAGTAGTAGATCTTATCTTTGATTATTGTAAAGCCATTACAATAAGTTCTTTGAATTAATTCAATATTGTATTAAACTAGTCTTTCTAAAGATTGATGATATAGGAGATCTTTTGAATACTTTAAAAAAAATTCTACCTGTAAATCATTCAGTCTAGCTTTCAATCTTCTAAATTCTTCTATTCTAGTAATATTAGAGGAAGATGTAATTTTAATAATAACAAGATTATTCTGCATAATCAAATAGCACAAAGTGAAAGCTATTCCAAATATATTGGCCAATTTTCTATATCAAGAAATTTGCTATCATTATGATTTTCAAGAGAAATTATTTCAAATAGGGGAATTATCTTTTTGAATAAGATAATCAAGATGATGATGAATAGTATAAGACTCTTATTCTCTTATCAGTTTAGTAGAAAAATTCAATAAAATTTTCTATAATATACTAATAAAATTTGTAAATAAGATCAAAGTGACTGAAATATCAATTTTATATATTTATAAATAAAATAATAACACAGAATATCACAAGTTTTCTCCATATTAGATGATTTATAATCAGATTGCTGCTATATCTATAAACTTTAAATTCATTTTTATATAAAATATATTTTCATAAATTATTTTCAGAATTAATTATTTCATAAAATAATATCTGTGAGTATTATTTTTGAAAATTATACTCTTTAAAATAACATATATAATTTTAAAATAATATATATACTTCTATATAATATTGATAAACTTAATAAATTGCATTTTTAATATTATATTCTTTATTTTTGCTATTACTATTCTTGAACTTATCTCTGTTAATTTTATAATATAGACTTCTGTATAAAATTATCTCAAGTTTAAATATATTTATATTCATTTATAAATAAGTAAAATAAGTAAAAAATAATTATTCTTATTATATAATAAAAAAAAAGATCTAACTAAAATATAATATATAGTACTTCATAAAAGTATTCAACTTTTTCTAACTTTTTATAGATTATATATAATTAAAGATAGATAAATATATAAATAATATATTACTATATATACTATATATATTATATATAATATATATAATAATTAATATATATATATATAGTAATTAAATATATAATATGAATTTATAAAAACTAATAATAATTTTATTTTTTATAACTATTATATATATATATGATAATTATATATAATTTGAACTTTTAGTTAAAATAGAAAAAAAATATTATGATTAAAGAAAAAAACCAGTAACTGATAAATTAATTAATAAATCAAATATAATTTCTATTTTAAATCAATTTTCTTAACTCAAATTAATTAAAATTGAAGAAAGATTTGATATTATTTATTAAATACTTAATGAACTCTCACAATAATTTAATAACTATTAAAAAAAATAATTTATTGAATCAACTGATAATTATTATAAAGTAGAAGTTTATAATAATTAAGATAAAGAAAAATTATCTGAAAAAACTTATTTAACTGATATTGATTATAATATTTATTATACTGGAAAAGAATTAATTAGAGTTTTATTATATTAAGTTATATTAGTAGATATTTATTTTATTATAAAAATTTCTATAGAAATTATATATTAAGTAATATCTTACTCTTTTCTTGTTAGACAAGAAATTAATATTAAAAATAAAACTATAAACTCTAGTTATTGTAACAATTTTGATTGGGTTATCTTCCTTTAGATCTCTTTTAGCTTAGATCTTTATTTTGCGCTATCTGTATAACA
>CAJVPS010002490.1:0-12212 GCA_910591765.1 Ambispora leptoticha | reverse complement strand
ATGCTGTAGTCTTCTTTAATTAATAAATAGAATGAGGAGTTGTATACATTGTTAAGGTTATAGTAGAAGGATTCAAGATGTTTAATAAAAGAATTAATAGTTTGGGGATATGGAAGTGGAGGAAGGTTGAGAGATAATAAGATTTGGTTATAACATGTATTGAGATTGTATGTGATTATATGTGGTTCATTAATGTAGACAGTATTTGTATTTGGATAGTTAGTATATTGGATTGGCTCATCATAGAGATTTAAAGATGTTGAAAATGATTTGCCAGTAATAGTGTTGTCTTCTACAAGGTCGTTCGCCATTTCAAGCTCAGTTCTCACAGCTGCGCAGGATCCTATAGTCTGCCCTATATGTTGGGTCTAACTATCATATAAATGGTCCCCTGCATAACTAATTAATTTTTATATACGGGCAGTGACAGATATTAGGTAATATCCTAGAGGGGTAGCTGAAGATAATATTTCATATTGATATTTCAAATATGATCATATATGATGTGGGGGGGAGGGGGGGTATTCCTCTGATAAAATGATATTACGTAATATATATCACGGCCCTAAAACTATGTATAGATTTAATTTATATAATATATTACACACACTAGTGTCTAACCCCATATAACAGAAACAGTAGCCATATGCAGATATATTTTTAAATTTTGTTGTAGGTGTGATTTGAACTCTAGACCTGCTGCTTGAAGGTGCAACAACTTACCAACTATAACAAGTTATCACAACCTTAAATATATAAATTAAATTTGCTTTTTTTTTAATTGTTTTGCTTCATAAGGCATATTGATAGATTTTTGAAATTTACTATTAAAAATTTCAATAATATTTAACTGTAAATAACTTTTAATCTACTAGTTAATTATTAATGAAACAATTACCTAAATGATTATTTTGAAGAAACAATTCTAATAGACCCAAAATTGTCAAAACAAACCACAGAATCCTGATATTATTAATGATTTGTTTTATTTCAAGTGTTTTAAAATTGGTTTAACCAATTCTAAAATACCCAAAGTGATGCAAATTTCTATCAACCTCAGGATTTTATAATTAGATTTTTGATGATTTTGGTCTATTAGAATTGTTTCATCAAGACAAACATTTTGGTAATTGTTTTATCAAAAATGAACTAGTGGATCAAAAGTAACTATTATTGAAATTTTAATGATAAATTTCAAAAATCCACCAATATGGAAATCTGGGTTTATTAAATTTTTATGATCTGATTGGCTAATTATTATGTAATCTGCTTGGCTTTCAAGAACCCCATATATAGTTCGAATAAGTCAATATGCCTATATATTTATATACTAACAGACCTTTTTTTAGTAACCCCACCATCAATATCTGAATCTCTCACTGCAGAACTACAAACTATTATACCACAATCAGCAGCATCACCAGCTACTCCAAATTTACTCTCATTACAATATATACTTACACCAACCCAACTATCATTACCTGAATTATCAGACCCAAGCTCTAATACTATAACAGAGCCCTACTACTATAATTGCTCTACTACTTTACCAAACCAGAGTCTTAATTTATCAATTTGTACTCACAATATATAAGGATATAATGAAGATCTTAAAAAACAAGTCTGGGAAGACTTTTGTCTTTCTAACAACCTCAATATTATTAGTATTACAGAAACTAAGATTTCCAAAGACAATGCAATTACTTAACTTCAAAAATCCACACTCTTCACTTACTTTTGGTCCTGCACAGATAGTGCCAAAGCAGGTGTTGCAATTATGATCCGAAACCAACTTAAACCACACATTCACAATATTCTTATTGAACCAGGATATGCTATTGCTATCGACCTTTTCTTTAAACATGACTTTAAATTTAGAATCATTAATATCTACCTGCCTTGTGATAGTTCTCAACTCCATTTACAAACTCAAAACACCATCATCCAATAGATTCAACAAGCTATTTCCTCAAATATTCAACCTATAGTCATGGGAGACTTTAATGCTTCTAGTAACAAAACACAATCTTCTTCTATCAAATATAAGCTTCTTCATTTCCTTCAATACAACAACTTATATGACTTAGCAGTCCATACACAATCTACAAACACTACATGGCACAATAGCAGACATAGCAGTAGTTGTATCGACTATATCTGGTTTTATCATCCTGTCCTCCATTACTTAACCTTATTTTATCTTGAGGATACTGACACTTGTACCAAAAGTGATCACAAAATTCTAATATCTTCTTGGTCCTTCCCATATGCACTTACAGGAAAGCATTGTCATTCAACTAAAACTAAAAGAAGAATTTTTCAATATAAAAACATGAATGAAAAACAATGGTTAAGCTACTCAGATCAAATCACATCCAACCTCCAAACCAACAACACCCCTTATACACCTAATACTACAGAATCCTTAGAATCCACATGGCACAAAATCCAAACTAGCACTATCACTGCAGCACTTCAACATATTTCTAACAAAAAATTTGCAGTCCGTAACTTTCAACACATCTTTTCTGCCAAAGCATCTAAGCTTCACTATAACCTTAAAAAACTTGGCAACATTATTAGACAGATTAAATATTCCTTTAGAAATTTATCTTCCATACCCATCCACCACAATTCTACTATAAACTATCTTAATTTACAACATCAACTCCACATCTCTAATATACCACCTAATCATTCAACTTTATCAGAATGGATAAATATAGCAAACAATGAATGGAAAGCACTTTATCATGCTCGCAACATCGAAAATATTAAAGAAATTAAACAACAAATCGATAAAAATATTACCAAACGATGCAACAAACTCCAATCCAACCCTACTTCTATGATTAATAGTATACTTAACCAATATAAAGACTCTGTCAGATTTGATAATATCAAATCTGATCATGATGTAATTACAGACCCCAAGAAAATCAAATCTCACATACAAGAACATTTTAACCAATGGACCGCACATAGAGCAATTGATGAAAATATATATAATACTACCTGGCTTACAGAATATAATACCAAACACAATATTGATACTACATAGTATCAATCCGCTCTCCAAGACTTTATTACAGAAGAGGTTTTTCAAACACTATCTTAATTACTAAACAACAAAGCATGTGGACCATCAGGCATTAGTTATGAGAAGCTCAAACATGCCAGACCAGATTTTGTTCAAGCCATTACATCTATTTTCAATCGATGTCTAGCAACTAACCAAATACCCAAACAATGGAAAGAGGGAAGAATTTTTTCAATATCCAAAAAACCTATCTTCAATGGAAACCTTACTAATACTAGACCTATAAGCCTTTTGGAACATATTAAGAAACTTTACACTAAACTCTTAACAAACTGTCTAAACAGCATTTTCACCCAACACCGTCACCATATAATTATATTGCTCTACCTGAAAATAGTACAACTATCCCTATTCATATCTTCAATAATATTATTGAAGAAGCTTCCTGCAACTCCAAACAGCTCTGGCTCATATCTCAAGATATGAGCAAAACATATGATTCTGTCAACTTAGAACTATTTCAAAGATCACTTATGCGTATCAATATGCCTCCTAAACTCATACACATTCTTACCAACCTATTAATTGACCGCTACAACAGAGTGATTACAAATCTAGGCCTTACAGATACTTACTCTGTCAAAAATAGAATTGACCAAGGGGAGACTATAATACCACTCTTCTGGCGAATATATTATGACCCCCTCATCAGTAAAATTGCATCTCAATTCACAGGCTATACACTTGCAGCCTCATGGCATACTAATCTATACCCTCCACGATACAAAGAAACTCATATATCTGTCTCAGTACTTGTCTATATAGATGATACACTTTGGATTGCACAATCCAAAGAAGAACTTAAATTAATTACTCAGACCGCAATGTCATTTTATCAAATGGCAAACATCCAAATTAATTCTACCAAATCTATATTTATCTGTAATCAACCAACAAACTCTATCTTATTTTGCAACTCTTTACTTAACTCAATACCTTGCAACCAGCCATTCAAGTTTCTAGGCTGCTGGTTTACACTTATTAACAAACAGTCTCAACAAACTCAACTTATAAAAGAAGAAGCATTTCAATTAATTAATATAGCAAGTACCAAAAAGATTACTGACAAGCAAATTGCGTACATTATTAATACAGTCATTATCCCTACCTTAGAATACAGACTACATAACATTGTTCTTTCACACTCGACATGTAACCAAATCCTTTCCAAATATCTTACAGTTGCCAAACACAAATCTCATCTAGCCCGATCTATTCCTAATAGTATTATGCTTAACCCTTTCTTATACAATATTAAAAATATCTGGGACATCTAATTTCAGCTTCATATTACTAATTTTTTACAAAGAATCAATGACCCACATTTATTAGGCACCTCTATACGCATTTGAATTCAACAACTCCAAAATAATTTGTGGTCAACCACTAATATTCTCTAACATCCACAACCAATTATAGATGGACCTAACAAACATACTCTCAATTTTTATATTATCCAACTCCTTACCTATTTAGATATTTCAATTACAGCATACTCTAATTTCTCATGGCCACATGTTATTTAACATAATTTACAACCCTTAGAACTAATTCTTTAACAACACCCCAAATATATTCTCATTAAGAAACAACTTAGACGTCTTAACTTACTATATCTTGAGCAACTTTGCTCAGCTGATAACTCTGCTCTTCTAGAATGAAAACATCTCTCTCCCAGATTGCTCCACTTGCCTAAAGGCAAAAAACCAAATTGGTACATCTATTTGAAGGATAAAGTAATATCTCACAACTACTATCACACTTTGTTACCTCAATACCAACAAGGAGTTAACACTTTTGCATACAACACACATCTCAAAAAAGTCTCAACCTTGGCTACTTAGCTACAACAATAATGATATTATTGTTGGTAAAATTCGCAAATATCTATCAAATAACTTAATTTTTGTTACTCACTAGAAAACTAATATCAACACTAGCTGCTACCAACTATACCCTCTTCAACCTATTTAATGTCACCCATGTCCAGGGTGCCACCTCAATTCTAATAGAATTAGTAACCATTGTACAATTAATATTTCAGCTATCATTTCTATTCAATTCTTTGGAAGAGTTTCTTCTAATAATCTCAACCTCTATGCTAATTATATAGACCTTATCTATTCTACAGCAGTCAAACATCCTACTCAAATTCCAATACCACCTTCAATTCCTATTAAGCAATCTATTGCTTCTCAAATCTTTGAGCCAGGAGAATCAACATCTAAGCTTGAGCAATTTTTAGTTATCAATTCTACACAATCCTAATTTAATTTTTATACTGATGGATCTGTAATAGATATTGGCATTCAAGACTGTACAATGGGTGTAGGTTGGGTCCAATTGGACACCAACAATCACATTATACATAAATTTACAGCAAAAATCCACTTCTGGCCATCTTCTTATAAAGCAGAACTTTTTTCTATTCTTTTCACAATCTCTACTACCCCTCGCAACTCTATTATAAATATCTTTACTGATTCACTATCTATTATTTCTAAATACTCCAAACTTGTTAACTCCTATAGCCCTAACAAACTTTTTAAATTTAGCTCTTGGCCACTATGGCATACTTTACTTAATATTTCTAAGTCATACAATTTACAAATTAATTTTCACAAAGTTCAAGCCCATACTGATGATTATTTTAATAATTTAGCTGATACACTTGCAAAGCAACACATTCTTGCACCTTTTCTATACTTTATATATACCAATATTCACAACCCCTTTCATATTATACAATGGGAGCAACACCCAGTTGAATCCCCTACCAGACATTTTATAAAAAATATCTGTAAATCACAAATTCTAGCACTATGGTCATCACAAAACTGTAATACAGAATGGTCTCTCTTTATTCAACAAATCGACTGGAATTCTATCTGGTTATACTTTAACCATAACCAAAAACCTACTCACAACTATACCAACTTTAAACTTAATCAACTCAAGTCTTTCAAAATTAAAACTCTACTTAATGAACTATCTACTTCCTTTTTCTATTATACTAGATACCCTATGACTTTCAATAATTCTAACTGTTTTTGTTGTAATAGTTTAGATTCTGTCTTACATTGGAGAGTTTGCCCCAACTCTACTACACTATGCAATATTATTTCCAATTCTATTTTGAAATTCTTCAAAACTCAGCATTAGATTATCTAGTAATCAAAAAGATGAACTTATTCACAAAATCTAAAATTATACAGCCTTTAATAATACACCACTAAGACCAAACAAACCTTCTTTGAACATTACACTTAAAGGTCTCATTCCAATATCTTTGATTCAAACTATCCAACAATATAAAATTCCATACAAACTGGCCTCTCAAACTATTATTAAAATTCTAATCCGAATCAATGAACTTATTTTTGAACAAATATGGAAACCATACTATATCATCTTCTCAAATTGGAAAAAGCAACATAACATTACTTTACCTTATAACCAACTCCAGCTACAACAACCAAATAATCAGAGCTCAAGAAAAACTAGAAAACTATGCACCTATTCATACCAATGCGGTTTGCCTGACCAATTACATACTAATAATTCCTGTCCACCACTTGGACAGGCTATTTGCAAAATTAATATTTACAATATATTATGGATCAAATATAGTATATCCCCAAATTACATTTTAACTATCACAATCTAGGTGAGTCTTTGACCACTCTAGTAGGTTTAGGTCGCAGATAAAGTAGTCTGAGCTTTATTCTTGCATGTAGTTTTTACTTTTTATATCTTATATATTTAAAGGTTAATAACTCACTGTAGTTATTATATTAAAAACTATTAATAAAGATACGAGCAAGGCCTCACCTTAATAACAAAAAAAAAAATAAAAAAATTTTGGCTGTATAGATGTATTTTTTTTTAAAATTATAGCAGAAGAGCTCTCTTTACCAATAGTGTCTTCCTTTTTTTTTTTTTTTTTTGCTGCTTTTTTGGCAATTAAAGCATCTAAAGTTTGAATCGAATTTCATTAGTTGTTTAGATAAACAGCACAACATAAGAAACCTGGTTGCACTTATAATGTCATACCCCAACATTGATCGTCTAATAGTTCGATATGCTTCAGACCCTGAAAAAATACACTTATATGCTCTTTTGTTAACAAATATACATGTTAAATGCTGTTTAAAAGGACTTAAATATTGGCCTTTCATATATGAAAATTTAATTACTTGCTTTTTAGTTTTTTAAAAGGCAAGAGAAAGTTATTTGTAAATAGTATGTACTAGCATTTCTTTTCATTCATTAAGAGCATTTTCTGTTAAAGTATAATGTTGAGCAGGTGGTATGTTGTAATTACTATGCTTGGCATTTTCATGCCGTAAGAATCCTGCAGCAGATTTGTACCATTTTTTTTTGCAAATAGTACATTCAAAAGGTTTATTATATGTTAATTGTGGCATTGAAAAGAGCTTGTAATTTGTAAAAAAAAAATATTGTTAGTATTTATAATATAAGTAAACTAATATTCTTGCTATAACCTCTTATTATATTACTTACTCTATGTGCAATCACACTATTAGTTTCCTGGGTGAAACCATTAGTTTGACGTTAAAGTTTAATATAAAATTCTAATTTTTAGTAATCAAAAATAACAATTTTGGGTACTAATCTGCAATGTTGATTAGTATTAAGGCAAAACAAAGTAAATTTTTTGGTTTTCATATCCCGGCCAGGTCAATTTTTGTTAATTTAAAATTTTAAATTTTTTTATTTAATAGCTAATCAAATACGTGCATATATACAATAATCATTATCAATTGCTATTAAATAATTTGGTTTATACTAACAACATATATATGTATGTATATATATACATATATATATACATATATTGCAAAAGGCAAAATGGCTTCTAGAATAAGTATGGGTTGAAATATGGATAACACAATATATACTACAAGCATCACACTAAACCAATTAAGCTACACTAACTAACTCTAATAATAGAAAGTTTTGATAGAGACATAGTATCATTTGATCAAAATAATTAGAGCCTAGATTACATAACGGAGTATAGGTCAAAGGTTATACAATCAACTCTTTATATATTAAGGAGATTATAAAGTAAAGGATATTGAATTCAAGTTTTTTTATCGAAATTTTGAGAATTCTATTGATTAATCTTATGGTGCAGTTCAAAGAGGTAGTGTTACACAACCAAGTTTTAGAATTAAACTTTGGCTTGTGGAATATGAGTAATATGTAATGTAACTCTATAATAGTCTATACAAAGTTTATAGTAGAGAGTATACTTTAATTAGACTTTTATATAGTTATATGACATACTAGTAAATAGTAAATAGTCAATTTGTAGTTTAATTATATATATAAATGTAGACATATAGAACATTAGTATTAAGGGTTAGTTTTTAGAAATACTTTGTTTTTTTTAGTGGATTTTTATCTTTCAGTTTAGTTTTTGTTATACTCTTAGTAAGTTTAGAACTTGCTAAGCAGCTAGGTAAATTAGTGTATTAGTGACATTAGTGTATCTGGAACACAACATTAGGATATTTGTTTGTACTTTCTGGTGCCTTTTGTGATAATAAATTGGTTAGTCTATTTCTTGTTAATGATTATAGTCCTCTGCTAAATTGGCTATATATATCAAAGTCTCTTTCTTGACTGTAACAGTAGATCTGCCTTTCACAATATACGTACCTACATACATGTATAAATATGTAATATTTATTATTAACAATAGGGCTATAATTAGCGATTTCTATTGTCCCAATTTAAACAATTTATTAAAATTAAATTTGTACGTATAAACTTTCTCACGTTAACTCAATTAAGAGTAATGGCTACCAATACTGGAACTGGTCCTTATATGAGCTTAACTAGACTGCTTCTAGCATATTGTTGTTTAGCAATCCTTTACAAAGGATATATATATATGTATAGCCTAGTAAGATTATCTATATTTCAATTTTTTTTTAATTTTATGGTTAACTTCATTTGGCAATTTATAGTATCATTTATTCTGCTTAAGAACAGAAAAAATTTTCTGAAAAGCGTGGCATGTGAAATCTGCAGACAAAAACATGACAATATCAAAATATCATCTTGCGACAAATTAATAGATGTTCTGTAATAAAGTCTTATGGTTACAAAAATGTATATAAGATGGTCTTATAAAAGTAGAGCTTTTACTTTTATCTTGTAAAAGTAGAATTACTACTTTTAATCTTATAAATTACTAAATCTCATTTTAACGCGTGTTCTCTTGATGAGTTAATGAAAAAAATACAAATTTCCTTGAGCCAGTTATCATAATCTACTAACCCATTATAACCAAAATATCTATATATCAAACTTCCTTCATAATGCCTTTTGCAAACGTGTGTATTATAAAAGGTACAAAAGTACTTTATAATTGATATATTTTCCCAATTCCCCATGAAATGGCTATTAAAGACTTTTTTGAAAACTCATATATGGTAAAATATAATCTGATACTTTATTTAATTTAAGTATATCTGAAATGATCAAACGTATTGAGATAAGTCGAACACCTACTAGTATACCTATACAAGCAAGTCAGGATTGTAATATTATCGAACTTTTAAATATATTCGACAATCATATCCACTTTCATCTAGAAAATAAAATAGATTTAACCATAAATACAGTCAGGGGATATACCAAATTAGGCAATCAGGTTCTGGAATAATCGACACGAAGATCCATGAATTTGATTGGCTTTTGCATTTTTTTTTGCATTCAAGTTACATTCAAGTTCATCACGGAGTTTTACAGGATTCTGTATATTCGACTGCTACTAAATGATATATCAATAGATAGTATAAAGCTTATAGTTTCGATCATCCCAATTAATCCCTCAAAGTAAGCCCTCTGTAAAAAGTAAATGAGACCTAAAGTTAAAGATCTATTTTGTACGGTTTTAAATTGAAAAAAGTAATTTTACCGATTAAATAATATCTTTCATGTGCTTGCTTACTAGAAGCTAGAAGTAAGAGGTCTTTGTGCATTTCAGCAAAAAAAATCAAGTGCTGGGTTAAGATTTTATAGAGCAGAAGAATTATAAAAATAAGGAATGTAAGTAGTAAGAGACACATTAAAATATAGAAAAAACTAGTCGGATTTATGAATTTTCGCATATAAGGATGCTCACAACCAAAGCAGAGGATGGGACTATATAATATATAGTTCCATTCTCTGTTTTTGCTATGAGTATCCCTATATTTATTTGATCGCGCTAATCTGTGGTTGAGTATTTATTAATTAAGCTTTTGTCAAGACTTACATTGCTTCTTAATTTCATCTTATTAATTCAGTAAGTGAACGTTTATTAATTTATATATTATAAGTTATCAGATTTATTAAGATTGATTTATTTATTAATCATATTAGTTCAGTGAATGAATAAAATATGGTGCCACTTATTTCATAGACAATCAATTAATGACAGATTACAGACGATTAGTTTACCACAAGCTTATTACTCATTCCATAGACAAGTAATTCTGGTTATTGTCGTTAGAGTTTAGAATTAAGTGCAATTTAAAAAAAAACTTGTCTGTAAAATAGGTCATTAGTAAAATAGGTTCTATGAAATGAACTTACTTGTGAATTAATCATCCATAAAATAATCTTACCCTTGAATTAAATATCTAAGAACTAAGTTATCTATGGGTCCATATTATTTCACCGGCAATTACTTCAAAAACACCACATTTCACCAAAGGCATTTTACTGGCAAGCTTATTTTATGGATGATTAATTTACTGACAAGTTCATTAGTAGATAGTATATTTTATCGACAGCTTATTTCACAGGCAAATTTTTTTATAGACCGTACTAATCTTAACTCTAATTCTAAATTTAATACTAACGACAATAATTAAAATTATTTCATAGCTGTCGGTGAAATATACTGTCTATGACATGAACTTGTCAGTAAATTAATCGTCTGTAAAATAAGCTTGTCAGTAAAATGAGTTTGGTGAAATGTGGTGTCTTCAAAGTGATTGTTGATGAGTTGATTAAATCCTGTCATTCGTCTATGAAGTAATATCGATAAATAGATCCAAATAACAGTTATTAATCGAAGCATTTAGAATAGAACCTAATTTACCTTAAATAAATTTTCTAAGTTAATCAAAATCATTCATGTAACTTTTAATTTTATTCTAATAAATACATGTAATTTTAAATTAAATTGTTTTTTTATTTAATAATATCTAAATTAATTTACAAATTTGAATCAAAATATTTTTTATTATTCGTTAATATAATCATTATTACTATCTATTACTCAAATACTTTATTTTGAATATGCTAATTAATAAGTCCAAATAATAAATCTATATTATATAACAGTAAGTATTCGAGAACTTGAATACCTGGTTCAATTAATAAATAATTATTATGATTAGCCAACTAAGTCAGTACAAATAAACAAACAAAATGAAAGTGCAGTATAATGATAAATATTTATACCTTAATACATCGATTAAAAGAAAGAGGTATCTTGTAGCAGTGAAAATTTAAAAGCTCATGTACTTTATTTTTTAGCCGCAATTATAAAAAGGTACAAGTTTAATAAAGCTTAAAAATCGATTCACTAATTAGATAAAAATTGTATCCATTAAAGCTTACACGAGGCATGTAAGTACTGTCGAAAGAAAACTAAACTTTGAACCTTCAAAGTTATAACTTACAAACTTAACGATTTGAATTTTAAAAATCTATTCTGCAACAAAATGAAGTATAATTTACTTTAGTATTTACAAATCTTAAGTTCACTAGGTTATAAGCTTGAAAGCCAAAGTTTGGTTTTCTCTTGACAGTACTCATATAATAGTAAATAGTCATATTAATTCAATAACGCGACGATAATTTAAAGCTAATACGCACGTACTATTATTTGTTGCAGTATAACGTTTTAGATCAAATTGAAAGAATGTCCTAGAATAATTTTATTGGTGATCGTTACTAAATAAGGTGTGATCATCGATGTCCAAATTTGGTATATTCCTAGACTGTATATTATTAATACAGTAATTATTCCTACCTTAGAGTACAGAATTCATAATATTATATTATCCCGTACAGTATGTGA
>CAJVPS010002489.1:0-12223 GCA_910591765.1 Ambispora leptoticha | reverse complement strand
TTCGCCCGATTTAGTAGTGATCGGCGATTACTGCGCCACGTGCTGCGGCTGCGCCATATGCTGCGCCACGTCTACTGTGCCACACGAATAAGCTAATTGATTACAATATTTATAATACCAAACTGATCTTTATCTGATTTAAGATTTTGATATATCTAATATAGTTCATCATTAATTTCTCATCATAATTTAATCTTATTATCAATCTTTTTTTGTGAACTAGAAATTAAATAAGAGTATTCTATATACATGAATTCAAAAATCATCTTCAGATATTTCACTATAAGTATAATATCTAGACATCTTTTCATATAATTTTCTCTCTTTCTATTAGTACTTGCAATACTTTACTTTTCTGATGTATTAATAAAAAAAACATCTCCAATAGGAAGATTTTTTAATAAAGCTCAAATAACAGATATAATAATAATTGATTAGTATATTCTCTCATTTAATATCTTTGCAAATTCAGAATTAAATGCTAAGTTATTTTAAATATCTTTCAAAATATTAAGAATTTCTTTGACTATGTATTTGATATCTTTTTTTGATTTTTTTCAAGTCCTATTATATATTAATTTGACTGATTTTATTTTGATTTCACATCTTTTAAAATCTAATATAAATTCTCTACATATTTCTTGAATTATTAGCATGAATATGAATATCATTTTATAAATAAGTTTCTAATGTAAATAATATATTATTAATAGTATTAATAAAGATAATGTGACCAAATATACATATAATTCTTTACTATAAATTCTTTTTTTTAAATTTTCTGATAATTCCTTTACAAGCTTCAATTTGTCATTGATAACTTGACTGGCTATAAAATCTTTTCAAGATAATATCTTAATAGATATTGCTCTTATACCAGAATATAAATGCTGATATAGGAGGATTATATCTCTTTTGAATTTTCTTTAAAGCTTAATTATATTATTTTCAATTTGGTTTAAGTTAAGAAACTTTTTTTTATTTGTTTTAATAATCTCAAGATTATATAATATAGAGACTTTCTCAAAAATATCTTCAAACTAAAAAATAAATATATATTAGTTTTTAGTAATAAAAAACTTATTATTAAAAAAATGTATATATTATTAGTATATATGCAAAGTTATTATTTTTATATAGTTATTATATTAATAAAATCCTATTAATACTAATTTTTTACATAATAATATAACTCTATTATTCTCTATATAGGTAATAAATTTTTCTTATTAATAGGTTAGTAAAATAAATTATATTGTTACATAATAGTTTATAGCTTAGATATCCCTTTATTATTAAGTAAGTATTTATCAGGAGTGAGTTAATAAGATAATTGAACTACTTTTTAATATATGAATCTAATAGCTAACTATATAATATTATCATATAATGAAATAATTTTGTAAAAAAAATCAATAGCTAATCTGTGAATAAATTCTAAAAAGTTTTTATTGATGCAAAGATCTATTCAGATACAAATTACTAATATAATCAATAACTCAGTCTACAATCATTCTTAACTCATTTTGTGAAATCCAAGAATTTTCTTCTAAATCTTGATAAATAATGAATATGACATTTATATGATACTCTTCAGTATTAATTAAAAAATTATGAATTTTGATTTATAAATTAGCAAATATATTAATTAGTTAAGTTTGAAGTAATAAAAGCTTTATTATATCACAAGTAAAAAATCAAATAATTAGAATAAGTAACTTGTTTTGTTTATAATAAGAGAAATATGTTAAAGAAAAAAATCAAGAAATATTCTTTAAATTACAGGATTTGAATATAATAATATTTACATTATTTTCTGGAAAATATTAAAGTATATATTAAATTAAATAATATATATTATATATGATAATGAAAAGTAATTATATCATTCTTACTATATCATGATGATAGTATATATAGTGAAACTTAATATAATAGAGTTTATAGTTCTGACTCTTTTTTCTGTTATATTAAGAAATCTGCTAAATCAAGTTTTTTATGATATAATGAATATCATAATAAGCTATATAATACTCTGTTATATCAAGTAATTTATAATTTTATTAGATAATTTTTAATTAATATTTATTTAGCTCAAACTATAAATATCTTATAATCATTATTTACTTTTATTAATTCACAAGTAAATTTTATTCTTTATCTATTTGAATCAAAAATTTAATAAATTTTTCTAGCATTATTTACTTCTTCTTTTTAATACTTTTGTATATAATAAGTCTTTTAAGACTATGTAAGTTCTTCATTAAGAATGCATTAACTTCTAGATTATTTTGTTATATATATTTTATTATATTATCAATTCTTATAATCACATTATTCATTTTAATTTATATTTTTCTATCTTCTTCTTCTGATTCATCTCTCTTCTATTTGTTTATTATTTCTACAATATTATTTATACTTATACTTTCTTCAATATTTATTTTATTATCTATATTCATGAATTCTATATCTCTAAAGAATTATTAATTGGTAATTATTCAATAAGATTGACAATCTCCATTTCTAATTCTCTTTTTTCAGATGTAAAATCAAGATTGTTTTCTGTTAACAGTGTAGACAGAAGAATATTAGCTCTATTTCAACTATAAATAATTGTATTTGCTATAATATTTTTCTATATATGCATTGTAAAGTTAATCAAATCAACTTAATTTCTACTTATTCAAGTATCAAATAATGAAAGATCTTTAATTTATAAAGAATTTTATTATATAATAAATATTTTAAACAAAAAAATTAATAGTATATATTATTTTTATTAATTTTTAGATAATTAAATACAAGAATAAACTAAATTAATTAAAAAATTAATTACTATTGATAAATTATTCAAAATATTCTAAAAAATACTTATCTTTGATTACTTTTAAAATTAAAAATCAATCTGCAAGATCTATTAAAGTTCTTTTTTTTATTATTTTATATAATAAGTATATAAAAAGATAGTTAAAGAGTTAATCTTTATAATCCTCTTTTCAATTCTCAAAAAATATTAACAAATATTAGAGAAATATTTGACAGAAAATACTAAAGATTATATTAATAGTCTGGATTATAATATATTAATATTCATATTTACAAAGAAATATATTTATTAGATTTGTTATAAATTATATAAATTTATAGATTTTTTACTAATTATTTTTGTTTAATAATTTTAGATAAAAGTAAAATACTATAGTAAATATAATAACTATACTTTTACTATCTGAAATGCTATTTTTTTAATATTCAGTAAAAAAAAATTAGTAAGAGTTAATAATAACATATCTATTATCTGCCTTGCTGAATAGAAAAAAAGTAAAAAAACTTGAACTACATATAAAAATCTCTTTTATAATAATAAATTATTCATAAATATCAGTTACATAATATTTAAGAAATATAAAAAGAAAGTATTACTAATAATATATTGTATATTTATCCTAGCTATTTATGATATTCTTTTTAGTCTGTTAAGTTCAGAAATCAAATATAAAGATAGGTTAATAATAAGATATATATATATATTTATAATAAGTAATGCTTTAAATTTACTTAAAGTTTGTATTAAAAATTATTCATATATTAGATATTTAGCAAGTTGTGAAAAATAACTAGTCAGTAATACTAGAAATAATAATAGAAATGATAGAAAAAGAAATTAAAGAGGTAAAGTAAATAATAAAAAAAATATCAAAAGTCATGAGCTAAGAATATAATTAAAAAAGATGATGATGATAAGAAAGATAATGACTATGATAATTTTGTAAGTTTTTTTAATACTTTTTGTAATTTATTTCTTTGAAATATTTAAAAAAAATCAATTTTTTATTCAAAAGATCATCAACTTGGATCATGAATTTATATAATATAGTTTTCTTTAAATTTGTATTTTATTATTATATATATATATACTTTATAATAAAATAAATATCTTTACTATTATTTAATCTATAAATTTTATTATTACTTAAAATTATTATTACTACTATTACTTGAAATTACTACTTTACTTGAAACTAATATTATGAAGTTTTGTATAAAATTTTAAAAAAAAATTAAAAAATCTGCACAGATTTACATTTTGTTACAGATCTGTATAGATTTTTTAATTTTTTTTTCTTTATTAATTATTACTAGATTTGAAGTTTTATACAGATTTTTGGATTTAAAGATTTATATAAAACTGTACTCTCAAAAATTTCTGATAAAGCTCTTAAGACTTATTATAATTTTAATATCTATTATAAAATATAATATCAAGAATAAAATAGGTAAAATATTAAAAAAAATAAAAAAATACTTATTAGTCTTAGAAAAAATTTTATAAAAAATTTTAAATATTTTTCAATAAAAATTTGCTTTTTTATAAAATTAATATAAATAATATATTAAATATTTTGAAAAAAAGTTAATTATTAACTTAATTTAGATTTAACTTTTTTAGTAGTAAAATTTAAAAAAATAAAAGTCTTTATTTATTCATATCTTAAATAAATCTTAATAATATTTATTAAGTATTATAATTAAATAAATATAATAATAATAAATAATATAATTTATATGAAGATATAAAATATAATTAATATAATAAGAATTATAAATTTTTCTATTTTAAATAAATAATTAGAAAAATTTAAAAAATATAATAATATAAAATTTTAAATAAGATTAAAAGAGACTAAAAAAGCTATTAAATTAAATTTTAATTTTATATATATTATTTTATAATTTATTTTAGTTAATTAAAATAAGAATAATATTTTTAATTATAATAAAATTATATTATTCTGAAAACTAAAGCTAAAATATATTATAATTAAAAATAAAGAATAATAAGCTAAAAAAAAACTAAAAGATAAAGTTATTATAATATTAATAATTAGTATTAATAGTAAGAAATTATTTTTTGTTTTTATTTATAAATATCAAATTTTAATAATATTATAAAAATTAGATAAGTTAATTTTTTTAATTTATTATTATTAAAAAACAAAAAATAAATAATAATTAATATTTTTAATAACTGATTAAAATATTTAAATAATAAAATATATTATATTAATTAATATATTATTTTGTTATATGATAATATAATATTATATTTAAAAATAATATCTTAATTAATTATAACTTGTAATAATTAATTAAAGAATTATAATTTAATTGCAATTAATTATAGTAGCTAATTAAAAAATTATAATTAAGTTATAATTAATTATAGTATTATTTCTAATTATATTAATTAAAATTTAATACTATTCTTATTTATATTTTCTTTCTTTCAATATTATAATATATTTTTAATTATATAATATTAAAATTATTTATAATTTTAAAATTAATTATTATTAATTATTATATTATAATTAAATTACTATTTTTAAGATATAGTTATATTAGATTTGAAAGTATTAAAAATAAATTATTTATAATTTTTAATATTATTCAATTAATGATATAAATATAAAATAATATAACTATTATACTTATTTAATATATATAAAAAAATAAATATTCTTTTCAAAAAAAATTATATTATCTTTTTGGTATGAGTTCTGAAATAAGAGTGAGTATTAAACTTAATATTACAAAAATATGTGATAAAAGTGATCACGTGCTTAAAGTAATATTTAAAAGAATCTTTAAAAGATTTATTAATAAGAATATATCTACTATTATTTCAAAGTTAATCTAAAGGTAGGTAATAATAATGTTCTTGTTATGACTAACTAGAATATAGTCTAATTCCAAAATATAATTTCAAGACAGATGTAATGTTCAATTTATTAACAAGATGAATTAATAGATCTTAATCAAGATTTATTCTATAAGAAAGATTTCTTAGAATTCTCTTAAAACTATAATTTACTTAAATATAAATTGAGAACTAAACTCATAGAACTCAAACTAAATTAATAACTAACTAATTAATTATTTACTAATTACTTAACTGTTCAAATTTACTAGCTAAGATATATTACTTTTATATATTTTAGAGGATGTACAAATGATACTTTTGTTATGATACTTATGCTAGTTTTACTATAATTTAAATATTACTTTAGCTAGTATCATAATATTGATTTTGTTATGATAGTATTGTTAGTTTTGCTATAATAGTTTTGTTAATTTTGCTATGATAATTTTGCCATGATCATCATGTTTACAAAACCTTCTAAAAATATCTACAAATAATATTTTCTAAAGTTAATATCTAATAAGATATAAAGAATTATTCATCCAATCAAATTGTGATATAAAGTGACCAATAATATATAATTAACTAATATTCTACTAAAAAGTTAATATCATAATAAGATTCTCTTCATTAGTATTTTGTTTCACAAAATTTAAAGCTGAATGTCAGATTTCTACTAAGCTTAATAGTTCTTCAAAGTCATCATTTATTATTCTTTCAAGCTTTATTGATGATAACTTTCTTAAATTTAGAATTGATTATTCTGAGATATGTTGAAACAATCTACTAGCTCTACTGGTAATCTTCCAATATTATGATGATATATTTCTAGTCATAACATGACTAAGTTTATGATAAAGAAATAGTTTTTTTCTAGTTGAATCTGTATTCATTATTATGCTAATTATTTCTTGATCAGTTCAGAGTATATCAAAGTTTACATTTCTGTTGAAAGAGGTTGTTATTACTATTTTCAGTATGATATTATTTAAGATGACTTTTGCTCTTGGTTTGCATATTGATAATATTTTAATAAAGAGTTTGAATAAATAAAGAAAAAAAATAAAAAAAAAATAAATTCTACTAAATAATTAAATAAAGTGTTAATTATAATAAATAATATTCTATAAATAAGTGTAATACAAGATAAGTATAATAAATTAAAAAGAATAAATATAATATAATTAATTTAAATTATAAAAATTTTGAATTAATATATTTTTCAAAAAGATTATATAAAAGAGGATTTTCTAGGTAAATAAAATTATAATGTGGACTAATTTTCATGTTCAATTTTCATGCTATAGTATATAATTCTATAATTTTGGCCATATTACTACAGATCTAGGAGTTGGTATAATCTTGTGTCATATTAGATGATTATACAATCACACAATTTCTATTGGTGTTCTCTATATTAATTTGATTTATGTGTCTATTTATTATTCTACTATTAATTTTCTTTTTATCTTTATAGTAGAACTGCATTTCTTCATTATTTATTTTAATATTATTGTTGATATGATTTCTCTATGAGTTTTGTCAGCTTGATGAAGATAAAGATATTATTCTACTATTGTTATTATTTGTTTTTTGTTTTTCTTTTATCTTGTTAAGATATTAAAAAATATTATTTTCTTGAAAGACCAATATTTTTTCTTGTCTATCTTGTTTGTTAAATCATGATTGTTATTATAATGATATTTGATTATTGTGAAAATGATGATTTGAATATCAGAATTAATATTGGACTCCTCTTTATTCTTGAAACTTGAAATTTCGAGAATCTGAGAGAGTAAAGGACAATTGTAATATTATGTCTAAAGATAACTCCTCAACTAGTTGCAGCTTGTGGCAGCCAATCAGAGAGTTGTGACAGAGTTACAGTAGCCAATCAGAGAATTGTGACAGAGTTACGGCTAGTTACAGCTCCCATCACTAATTATGTCATCATTTTTTTTATTACTCTCATTTCTGTCAGTTATTGATATCTATAGGATACTGGTTATGACCCATTCCTATCTATTAGCAATCTCATTAAAACTTTCTTTGGCCTTTTGTTCAAAAGATAAGTCTTTATTTTTTTCATTATATTTTTGGTCATCTGACTGATAATTAGCAGATTGGGTAACTTTATATTCTAAATACTGATTGGTTCTGATGACTTCTGAAGTTGAATTATGACTTCTGAGATCAGAGCTATACATTTCATAAAGCAATGTTGGACTTTTTGAATGTTGTGAGAAATGAGAAAGAAACTCCTCTTCTTTCAATTCAATATATTTCCAAGAGGATATAGAAAGATACAGTTCCTCATTTACATTTCAATAATATCTAAGGTAAGTGATAAAGTGAGAAATTTTCCATCCTTTTCTAGTATTAGAAGATAGAACTTCTTCTTCTTTTGTAAAATTAATTTGTGATAAATGAGTAATCTCTTCTTTATCTTCTTCTGTAAGATTGATAATAAATTTTTCTTCTTTATTGTTGATAATGCATAATCTATAATCTTTATAATTCATTCTTTTTCTGTTTCTACATTAATGACAGTGATAATTTTGTAAATTATACTGGCAATCTTGATATTATTATTCTAACTAATCTTCAGTTAGAATAATTCTTTCAACTTTTAGGCATTGATAATATTGATAGCTGGTGTGAGAAGAGTTATCCTAATATTTAGAGTTGCAAATATATGATACTTTAAAGAATTGATCATGAGTGGTATACTTTGAATGATAACTTTTGAGATGATGATATTCTTCTACTAATAAGATGTTAAGGCTTTGAGCAGGCATGTTAATTATTTGATTTACTATAAAATTAATAGAGTTTTGCTTTTATTTGATTAGTTTTTTACACCAGTAAAAGTTATGACTCATCAGTATCAAAGTCTGATTTGCCAGGGCTAGAAGTATTTAATTTTCTATGATAATTCTAGGTTTCAATCTATTATCCTCAAGATATAGCTTTAGATGATACTATTATAAGAATTTTTAAGAATTTTGCCATCTAATATTCTTAATTTGTAGGTATCTTTATCAAAAATTTGATGAATGTAATATGATTCTTTCTATTTTTGAGTGAATTTTTCATGATATCAATACTGGGTTTCCATTCTCTTCATTAAGACTTTATCTTTAATAAAGAAAGATTGATAATTTTTATCTTGTTGATAAGTTTCTTTCTATTTTTATTGAGATTTTTGTATATTCTGTTGAGTGATAGATCTGTCTAATTCCAATTTATCTATAATAATGCAAGTTCTTTTAACCAATTCATTTAAAATAATATCTTTTTCATTATTAATTAGTATTAATTTAAGATCTAATAACATGATAACTTGTCTACCATAGATAAGATAGAAAGATGTAAATTTTATTGAACTTTATCTCATTATTCTGTAAGCAAAAAGTACTGAAGATACATATATATCCCATTTTTCTCATGTAATTAAACTAATTTTCTAATGGCATCACATAATGTTCTATTCAATCTTTTTACAAGCTTATTAGTTTGAGGATAATATGGTATTGATAAATGATGTTTAACTTGGTATTTTTTAAATAATTCTTTTATCAGTTCATTAGCAAAGATTATTTTTCTATCTGATATTATTTCTTTTGGAAAATTATATCTACAGAAAATATCTTCATATAGAAATAATATTATTATTTCTGCTAAACTGTTTAAAATTGGTCTTGCTTCTACCTATTTAGTATAATAATCTATAGTAACTATTATGTACTTATAATTATCTTTTGTTAGTGTGAGTGATCCAATTAGATTTATTCCTATCTTCTTAAAAGATTTTTTACTTTTTATAGGATGTAAGACATTATTTCTTCTAGTTTTTCCCTTGTATTGATATACATTATATGTCTTTATATAGTTTTTAATATCAAAATGCATCTTAGACCAATAATAATTTTGAGCAATTCTATGATAAGTTATTTCAATATCAAAATGTCCAGTATATATTACTACATGATTATTAAATATAACTTCTTCTATTTCATTAATTTTAATTACTTTCAAGAGCTGTTCTGATTCCCTCTTATTATATTTATATAAGATTCCTTTCTTTACTAAGTATAGCTTTGCTTTGTTTTTGAACTTTTATTAATCTTTTTCTGATATTTCTTCTAATATAACTAGAGTATCTAAATAGATAATAAGTTGCAAATATTTAAGTAATTCCATTATATTCAAGTTGGATAATCAGGTAAGAGTATATCAAGTAATTGTTAAGTAATTTTTGATGATGTATTTTCTTATTTTTTTTGTATCTAAGTTAGTTCTGATTAGAAATATCTAGATAAAAGATCTATATTAGAGTGAATTTGGTCTTTGCGATATTTAATTTTGAAATTATAATCCTCTAAAGTTAAAATTCAGCATGCAAGTCTTCCAGAAATTTTTGGTTTATTAAATAAACTTTTTAAAGCATTATGATTAGTTATCAGAGTAAAAGGAATATTAGAATATAAGTTTGGTCTAAATAGTTATATTGCCCATATTACTATTAGATATTCTAATTCAGTTGCATAGTAATTCTTTTCAGTGTTATTTGTTTTTTTGCTAGCATAAGTGACTACATATTCATTATCTTTTTTATCTTTTTATGTCAAAATGATTCCTAAACCAAAGCTAGAAGCATCAGTATATAGTATGAAAGATTTCTTAAAGTCTGAATAGATTAATATAAGTACAGTAATTAATCTATTTTTCAATTCTTCAAATACTTCTTGATACTTAATAGACTATTTAAAAGGTTGATCTTTTCTCATTAATTGATTCAAAGATGTTGCTATCTTTGTAAAGTTTCTTATAAAGCATCTATAATATGAGGCTAAACCAAGAAATTCTCTCAAAATAGTTAGATTTATTGGTCTAGAAAATTATTCTATAGCTGAAATTTTGGCTGAATCAGGCTTTAAATTATCTTTGCTAATAATATATCCTAGAATGATGAGTATGATTTTGCCAAATTGACATTTACTTGACTAAAGTTTTAGATCACTTTCTCTAAGCTTGTTAAATACTTGTTTCAGATATGTAAGATACTTTTCAAAGATATTTGAGAAGATATTAGTATTAACAAGATAAATAGTTACAAATTATTCAAGATAAGGCTTAAATATTTTGTTCATTAAGCGCTAAAAAGTAACTGATATATTGTTTAATCCAAAAGGCATCACATTAAATTTATATAGACTATTGATAGTGATAAAGACTATCTTCTTTTTGACTTCTGGCTTTACTTCTATCTGCCAATATTCAGAGGCTAGATTAAATGTTGAGAAATATTTTGCTTTGCCAAATGTGTCAAGTAGGTTATCAATTCTAGGTAGAGAAAATTAATCTCTTTTTGTAATTTTATTTAATTAGTGATAATCTATACAAAATCTATATTTGCCATTCTTTTTCTTAATTACTATTACAAATGTGAACCATGAACTATCTGATAGTGAAATAATATTTTGTTAAAGTATTCTTTCAATTTCTTTTTCTATGAATTCTTTCTCAATAGATGAGCATCTATAGTATGACTTCAGAATTATTAGTTCTTTAGTTTCTATATTAATTTCATGTTGAATAATTATAGTTTTTTCAGATTTTTCATCAAAAAGATCTTGATATTCATTTAGTAATTTTTCTAATTATTGTCTTTATTCTGATGTCAGATCATTCTTCTCAAAGTTTTCTTCTTTACTAACTTGATAGAGTGGTTCTGGTATTAATTTTATCTATTCATAATACCAGTCATCTTCATTATATTTATAGTATTCAGTTGATAAGTGATTATTAGCATGAGAATATTTATCTAAACCAGTAATTTCATTTCTCTTTAATTCTTCAAATATTGAGTGAAAGAACTTTTCTTTATCCAGTTGAATATAATATTCTTTTACTTATAAATCTAATGCTTTTATTTATTCATCTAGACTTTTCTAAATATTTAGAAATAATTGATCAATATCATTATCTTCTTCATATTCATCTTCACTTTCTTTTTCTATTAAAGATTTTCTTTCTTTAAATTTATCAGTTGAGTCAAAATCTTATTGATCTCTTTCTGAATTTCCAAGTTCCTCACGAGTTGATACTGGTTGAATTTTTGAGATCTTTATTAGTGGTAAGAATATTACTTGTGCCATTTTCTCATTAGGTTGTATAATATATGGCTGACTAGAATTATTATGAATTAATACTTTAATATTTCTAGTATATCCAGTATCTATAGTATTAGCTTTTACTTTTATTCCTTTACATGCTAAAGAAAATCTAGAAGTAAGTTGACAAAATATTCTCTTTGATACTTCAATTACAATATATAAGTCTATTATCACAATTTCTTGTGATAAGATAACAAGTTCTTTTGATTCTGAATATCTTAGATCAAAGCTAGTATCTGTTTTATAAGCACGTTCTAATATTTTTTCTTTGTCATTATTATCAAAGACTTTAAGTTCTACTTCTTCATCAATATTATATAAATTATTTTCTTCTTCA
>CAJVPS010002488.1:0-12225 GCA_910591765.1 Ambispora leptoticha | reverse complement strand
ATTGAAGTAAGATTAAGAAATTTAATTAGAAAATTCTTATAATCTTTGCAGTTACAAAAAAACTTTAAAAGATCTTGCTTATTTTTTGTGATCATATGACTAAATAGATCTTTTATTTGATTAAAAGTCTGCGTTTCTAGTTATTTTATGTTGAATAATATTATATTGGTTAATTTTGAAGAACCACCTTTGGAAGATTTCATAGGTCATCTTGATAATTTATGAAAATATTTGAACATGATTATTAAAAAATAATAGTAGTGAATAAAAAAGAAATATAGTAGTGAATAAAGTAATAAAAAAATAGAGAAGCAATCTATTATTTATATAACAGATTACTATAACTATCATACTTTACCAGATTGTAAAAAAAATCTGTGACATACTTTATCTGTTCTTATCAATACTATATCAATGTTATATTAATATTATAATACTAGTCATTATTTATATAACTTTAATGAATTATTAGTATTTGTTATATAAAGAAAAAACTTATTTATCGATGATGATAATATCTTTAAAATACAAAAAATCTTCCTAAATGTATCACAAGGGGCCCAGAGATCAGTCTTTGAAATATATTTAGGAAGGTTTCTATATTTGAAAATAAATTAAAGTTTTATTTCTCTTCAATTAATATATAAATTTACTTAACTTCTGATAAAAATCTATTATTTAATAGCTAAATATCATTGTCAAATTTGCAAATGATATTTTACAACTTTCAGTGGACTGATACAGTATGCCAATGCAGTATATTACAGAAGAAAAACTATTTCTCAATCAACAGATTATACCTTGCAAAGACCACAATCATCTTAGTCAATACAAAGACCAGAATATGATGCAGATTTGTAAAATAGGCCAATTACAAGGTTATCTCTTCTAATAATATTGGTAGAACATAATGAAATAAAGACATTATCTCTAAATGTTAAAGAAGAAATAATATTACTTGTGAAAGTTGCTAAAGAAATAACATTATCTGTAGAAGTTACTAAAGAGATTTTAGAAGAAAGTTTTGAAGAATCACTACTAGTAGATACAGACACTAGCTTTGATTCTGAAGATTTTTAAGATGCAACTTTGGATGATGTTTTGAAGACTATCAATAGAAAAATTAAACTGGAATGCTTAGCACAATGATCTAATAATATTTACTATGACTTCATGAAATTAATAATAGAGAATAATATTTTGAATAAGATTAGAGATAAAATAATTAAATTCTTTAATAAGCATGATAATCTGAAGAAATCACCATTATCCAAATCCACAAAAAGCAGAAAAGATTATCTTAATCAAATAAAATCATCTTTGATCAACTTCAAAGAAAAGATTGTCAGAACTTTCTCTAATATTACTTTTACTCTTTATTACCATCCAATTTTTTAAGCTATCCAAATACTTTTATAATGATCAGAAATAATAGATAATTTTAACTAACAGGACATTTTAGAAAAGATGAAGATGGTAAGTTTTTAATTACTGTAATATTATTAACAAAATTAATAAATCAGTAAATATTAAGTAATTATCAGGAAGATGAAGTTATAATAAGAATATTCAGAGAATAGTATGAATAAGATTAGTAATATGAGATCAAAAAGATATTTTCTCTATTACATTATCTATTATTGATCATTCTATATTCAGATATCATTATCTTTGATAGTCTTAGCAAGATATTAGGACATTCTGTATTTTTAATACTTGGCAACTTTTTAAATTAGCTTCAAAATAAATCAGAAACTAAAGTTCTTTTGGATTTTTTGTCCAAAGTTCAAGACTCAATGATAAAAATCACTGAAGATTTTCAAAATTTGCAACATGAAGTATATTACAAGTACTTTAAAATTATACTTGGTTCTCTAGCAGAAAAATCTAATGAATTATATTTTGGAGTACAAGAGTGACCAGTAATTTTTGCAGTATATATTTTAGTCTTTCTTGTAGATATGCTTGAAGCTAATAATGTGATCATAATATAAAAATCAGTAAGATGTAAAATGTCATGTCATGTTTGCATGATTCTGTGAGATAATCTTAATAATATGAATCTTGCATCAGTGAATATGAAGCTTAAAATACCAGAAAATATGTGATAGATTATAAATAAAGATTAGAACAAGAATTTTTCTATATATAATGTTGAAAATATATTCTAGAAGTTCTTGTAAGTATTTAAATACTAATTCTTCTGCAATTATTTTTAAATAATTTTGAGTTATAATTAAATTAAAATTGTTAAATTATTATAAAAACTTAAATATTTATGAAACTTACATACCTGATTATATATATCATATCGATCTTGATCTCTTTAAATACCAATTGAATTTTATTCAAGATATTTTAAAGGAAGTTGGAGAAACAGAATTATTAAACAACTTTGATAGCTATCTTTATCAAATTTCTCACTTTTCTAGGTTGAAGCTGTTTAATAAATTAGATTAAATAAAAGTGATGACAGTCGCAAACTATTAATATATCATAAAAATCATTCTTTTTATATTAGACAATATCTTTGACACATAGAATAATATAATCTGTAATGAATTCTGTATGTTTTATGTAAAGTTCAATAGGATGTATATGATGAGTAGACAAGAGTCATTTACTAAAAATAATTTAAAAGAATTTGAGATAAAATAAAGCAAAATTAATTAAACTTTGAAGAACTAATAATAGACTTTAAAAATGAATATAGATTCTCATTACTGACTGGTCAACTGAATTTAAGAGAATCTTCTTATTATTATTCACTATGGAATATAGTTTTTCTAAACTGCATAATTGGTACTACCACATGATTTTGACAATTTGTAAATATGATATCTTGAATGGTCTCTTGATAGAAATATATAAAACATTTTATAAGTTATATGTAAAAAATCTGTACCAGTCATTGAATAGAAAAAATATTATATAACAGATAGTAAATACAGTAAGTTAAGTATATCAATTATAATTAATTTATTATAAATTCTAAATTATATTTATAGGTAAAGTACAAAGAATTGGTTCTAATGATAAATAAGATAGTTTATCATAAAACTATAGAATTTGGCAAGATATTATAAGAATTATCTTTGGATATTATCAAAGCAAAAATGGATTTATTAAAGTATTTGGAGAGTCCATTGCATTCAAACTTCATTAAAAGATTATCATACATAATCATTATGTTAGACATGTTCCTTGATACATTATCATAAGAGTCTGAAAGTGAAGACTTTTGTATAAAAGTTTATGATGTAGTTTATTTAGAAAGTAGCAAAATTTTGAGAATATCTGGAAATTTTCATGACAAAGAGTATTTAGTAATATTGCAATAACTTTAGCTAAAGATCAAAGCTATTATAGTTCAGATAAAGATACTTGGTATGAAAAGATAAATATAACTTGAAGAATAGTAAAATATAATTTCAAATTTAACAATTTTGAATGAATTAACCTTCACATTTTCTTTCAAAAGATACTGCTCTTTTTATAATTTTTTTGAGGATTAGTAAAGGATCCATACAATCTTGCTATAGTTTATTGGTATGATATTATGCTAAATGAGTCAGAAAAGTATGATTACCCTTATCTATACTATATCAAAAAGTATAATATAATTCCAATAGAATCTATAAAACAAGAGATACATATTATACCAAGATTTGACAAAAAAAATCTTTTTTTATTAAATAAATATATGTTTTAAAAAACTAATGAACAAAGAATTTTAAAGTCAAATTTATACCTGTAATAAACTTCAAAGAAAAAAATAAATGATAATGCATATAATTAATTTTTTATCATTTATCTATTTAATTTCTGTCCAAAAAACTGTAATGATTAGTAATTATGCTAATCATTATAGTTTCTTCAGATTATACTTCTCTAAAATTTTTATTTTTAGAATTTTGCGCAGATTTTGGATTAGTATAATCAAAAAATTAGTGATGATCAGCATATTTACTAATTGTCACTAATCTGATATTTATCAAATTTACTGATATATTTTATTTGATTAAGAAGATTCTTATAAGCTTTCTCATATATAAAAGCTTAGTTTTATTTTGATATATATCCTTTATTTATCTAATGGTTAAAAAGATACTATTAGAAAGTTTAGTTAGCACACTAAATCTTTTGTTTTAGTTATAGTAATTATTATTTAATTTTAGATATCTTACTCTTAGTTTAGTTTTTGTGATCACAATTTTATTTTTATATTTTTGTTTTATTTCATTTTTGTCTTGTATTAATATAATACTCATAAGTATTGGCATTAGAAAATCTTTAGAATAATTATTATCCTCTTAACCTTTATAAATAATTTAGTTTTCACTCTTAAAACTTATTATAAACTATATTCATGATAAAACCTATCTTCTAGAGTATAGTTTGTAATATTTGATATTCTCTTTGTAAATCTCACCTGTTTAGAGATTCCAGTCAACTTATTTATATTATTTTTATTTATTATTTATTTTATTATTTTAAGAATTAGCTACTCTTGAGATATCTTATTGCCTAAATAATTTATTAATTTATGAGTATATATTACTTTTTTATTGAACTCTCGATTGATTTGCATCTCAGTGAATATAACAGAGAAGACTCTTGAAAATTCTCATCTCATATTGAACTATACAACTACTGCTCTTACTATTTTCTTACTAACGAAAATTCAAATAGAAGATTTGTAAATTTTCTTATCTGAACTCAGAATTATCATGTGATTTTACATAACAGATTATTACAAGAACTTTTTAATAATATAGTATAGCAAAATCTTATACCAAATTAACTCTGAAAAGAAATTGTTAAATTATTAAATATCTTTGTATTTGGAACCAAAATCATAGTTAAATAATAGATCTATCTAGTTAATAGTATTCTTCTTATTCTTGAAGAAATAGATAACTTTGAAACTCTCTCAACCAATCAGCTAACAGAATCAAAATACAAAAGTAGTAGTTTAGAAGATCCTAAAGAACTAATAGTCATAATTGAACAAATCCAACCTTAAAAGTCCTAATCAAAGAAAGAAATAATCATGTCAGATAGAATGGATAATCTTATTCAAGCTCTTGGAAAACTTACTTAATTTATAAAGATACAAAGAATGGAAAAGATCCTTATCCCAATTTATAAATTTAAGAATAATAATCAGAATCCAGTTAAGTAGTTATATAACTTTGAGATAGTTATCAAAGCCAATAGAATTATCAATAACAGAAAAATCAAGATAATAAGAGGATATCTAGAAAGACCAGCTACTATCTGATTTGATTAATGAGCTATAAATAATAATCTCAAATTAGATAACTGGAAAAATGAAAAACATGATAATCATGACTTTACTCATCAATTTATTCTTAAATTTTATTTATCTTGTAAGATACAATAATGGCAAGATGAATTAAATTTCTTAAAGCAAACTGGAACTATAGAAGAATATACAAATTGATTCATGAAACTAGGAAGTAAAGTAAACCCAAAGAATGAATATTCAGAAGAATATAAGATTTGAATTTTCAAAAAAGAACTCAAATCAGAAATTTGAAAATGGGTTAACCTAAATGTTAAAAATAATATGAAAAGCATTATTGAAATTATCAAAAATATAGAAGAAGCTAATTCAGATCCACTTGAACAAATCTATTATCAAACTCAAGCTCAATCAACTGCTGAATAAAGTGCTCTTGCTAAGATCTTGCAAGATCTGACCAGTAGGTTAAACCATGTAAAATTTGGCAGAAGGTACAATAATAATAATAATAATAACAATTAGCAATAAGATTAGCCAAGTGACAGATCAGGCATTATTTGTTATAGTTATGGAGAAAAGGAACATGTTAATAGAGTTTGTCTAAATAACTTCCAACCAATAAATCAGCTAACTAATAATCAAAATATCTCTTGAAACTGAAATAATTAGAATTAGAATAATAATAGTAATAACAATAATTAGTAAAATCAAAATATCTGAAATAATAATCAGCAATCTAATAATTCACAAAATCTGAATACTACTTCTTTTCTTATCTAAATTCAGAATTTAACAGCTGCTTTACAAGTGCCTGATAATGGTTCATCTAGTGATTTATCTACTTAATTTAGTTTCTCATTACTAATAACTCATAATTATCTTACTAGAAAAAGGAAATACCAAAGAACTATCAAAGAAGAAGAAGAAAATGAAAAAGAAAATGAAGCCATCCAATCTTTACCTAAAGTACCTAAAGAAGACAAGACCAACTTGAAGAAGAAGAAATAAAAGAAAGAAAGAGCACACCTTCTAATTCTAGCTAAATATACAGAAACCTATAATATACTCAAAGATTTGATATCACAGAAAGTCAATATCACCATTACATAATTTATCAAGATCTCACCTAAATAGAAAATTCAAATATCAAAAGAAATGAGAAAGGAATCACAAAAGAAACTTAAATATAAAATAATATTCATCTAAAAGATTAAAATAATCTCAGCCTAGTATGAAGCCAAAGTTAGAAAGACTCCTGTAGACTTAATCATGAATACTAGAGTATTAGGATGTGTTATCAGCCATGAATTTCTCAAATGATTAGGAATAAAAATTCAAAGAAAATCAAATATTTCTATGTCTGATATTAATGAATATTTTAAGCAACCATTAGGAGCTATTGATAACTTCTCTATCACTATTGATAGAATCATAATTTCAACTGAAGTGGATATTACTGAAACTTGAACTTACAGTTTTGTAGTAGGAATAGACTGATTAAACAAAATCAATTCTAAAATCAACTTAAAGAAAAATATAATAATTTTTAATTAGAATGAAGAAGAAGAAAGAATATCAATCAAATTTATCTATGAATAATGAAATGCAATATCTGAAGATAATAATAATAATACAGAAACATCCTCTAGTAAAACTTCTAATGATGAGTTTGAGATTAAAGATCAAAATCTAGAAGATCATAATTTTCTATGGTGGATATCTGATAAATCTTGAACTCAAATTTATACCGCATTCAGATGATTCAATGATATAGACTTTGAAAAAGTTTCTTATCTAACTATAAATTCAATTCCTAAAGTTAGAAATATTAAAATTTTTGAAGAAGAAATTCAAGTTAAAGATACCACTCTCACCTGAGAAGAATATTCAGATAGAGCTCTTCATAACATTTTCCATCACTATTAACAGAATATTTTTAATAACAAAATTATTTTGTATTAATTGTGTATACTAATACTGTATGATAAAACTTATATTTATTTACATGAAATTTAAAGAAGATTCTAGCAGACTCACTATTAAAGTTCTTAATGGACTTTTGATTAGAGAGATTCTGCAGTTAAATATTGATATCATCATAAATTATCAATATCCAAATATAAATGCTCTCAATATTTTAATGATTTAGTTATTTGGATTAATATTAAAATGAATACTCTAAATAATCTCTTAATAATTATATCTCAGAATGAAACTAAAGACTGGTAATTAGAAGTGAAATATATCTGAGAATCAGAAAAGATACCAATTACTGAAGAAAGATTCTTTTCAAAAAGTGAAGCTTTACAAAAATTAAAGCTAGAAGAAAGAATAGTTAAATATTCATATTATAAATGCAATATTATTCTGTTTGCTTTATTTAATAATAACTTAATTTACCTGCTTATGATTACTATGGATTTTGAGATGAAGCCAGATACTTTCTTGAAGTAATCTGGAGATATAATGATGTTAAATATTTTTGCGACTATATTAAATAATATATATATATATTTAATTATGATGATTAGTAAAAAAATAATGACACTATTAGAAAATTGAGAAGTGATAATAACTTATTAAATATTTACTAATAATATAATAAAATTGGAAAAGTAATACTTACAAGATATATTACTGAATATGATAAAAAAGAAGAGATATAATATATTACTTATAATGAATCTGAAGAAGTATCAGCTCAAGAAATCTTTTTGGTCATCTATCAATAACTATTTCTCTCTCAAAGAAAATAACTAGCTTAATTAAAATATATCAATATGAAACTCTGCAAAGAATGTTTGATTTCTTGTAATTCAGATACTTGTGAAGATTGTGAATGATCTGAACAGGCTGAAAAATCACTGAAAGAAAAATATTTAGAACCAGAAAAGGAAGAGAAAGTTAAAGATAGTGATTATGATTCAATTGAAGAAATTCTAAAAGAATATTATATAGCATCTGAAGATTATAAAGATAAAGTAGAAGAAGAAGAATAACTTGAAGAATAATTCACAAATTTAATAATCAAAATTTATAATGACAAAGATAAAGAAAAAATATCTGAATGAGCCTATAAATATAATACAAGCTTTGATCTTAGATATCCTAAAAAAGAAGTAATTCTAGTTCAATCTCACCAAATAATTATGATTAATCTTTATTTGATAATTAAAGTTCCTGTAGAAACTGTTTGCTAATTAATGTCTTAATTATTACTAGTCAAGAAAGGAATAGAAGTTAAAGGAGAAACTATTAATACTAGATATATTAGAAATATTGAAGTTCTTTTGCATAATAATTCTAACAAACCTTATAAAGCACAATCTAATAAACAAATTGCTCAAGCAATCTTTTTACAACTTGCCCTAATTGAAGGAATGATATCTGTAGATACTAGAGAAGAATTAGGAGAATTATTTTATGAAAATCAAGAATTTGGATCAACTAAAAAGGATGAAATAAAAGTATATTTCCTAGATAAAAGAGAAATTACAAAAGTAATTAAATAAAGAGAATTAACACTTGGATAACAAGATGTCTTATATAACTTGTTATAAGTATATAAAGATATTTTTGCATTAGATCTCAATGAACTTAAATGCCTCAAGATTATTTAATATTCAATTGATACTGAAAATGAAAAGCCTATTTGTCAAAAGACTTACAGAGCAATCATATCTGATCAAGAATTTATTTATGATGAAATCCAATAAATATTAGATATAGATATCATTCAAAAATCTAATAGTTCTTGGGTCTCACCTAAAAATAACTTCTCAATTATTGTAATGTGGTGACAAATAAAGCATCATCTAGTTGCAACTAGTTGCAACTTATAAAATTTTAAAGTTATAACATGTTGCAACAGATGATAAATAAGTATCATATACTTGCTGCATCATCTTTAGCCTCACCTATTATAGTAGTAGCAAAGAAGAATGGCAAGAAACAATTTTATGTTAATTACAGAAAACTCAATACTCTTACTAAGAAAGATGCCTATCTCTTACCACAAATTAATAAAATGATAGATAATCTTGAAAATGCAAAATGATTTTTATCTATGAATCTTACATCTGGTTATTGGTAAATCAAAATGGAATTATTTAATATTGAAAAGATAGCATTTATTTCAAGAGAAGAATTATACAAATTCAAAGTTATATCTTTTGAACTTTGTAATACACTAGCAACTTTTCAATGAGCTATGAATAGTATACTTGAAAACTATAATTAGAAATTCATTATGATCTATATTGATGATATAAATGTATACTTAAAAACTTAGAAAGAACATCTGGAACATCTACAAAAAGTTTTTCAATAAATCAGAAAAGCTAGATTAAAACTAACTTAGAAAAATGTAACTTTACTAGAGATAACTTACCTTTTCTAGGATATATTATTACTCAAGATGGAATTTCATCTAATCTCTCAATTATTCAACAAATTCAAGAGTTTTCTATACTAACAAATATCAAGAAGTTTAGATTATTCTTAGAACTAGCTGGATATTATAGAAAATTTATCAAAGAATTCTTACAGATAGCAGTATCATTATTTAAACTTTTAAAGAATGATATTATTTTTGTTTGAATTATAGATCAAGAGAATGCATTTTAAACTTTAAAGAAAAAACTTACCTCTACTCCAATTTTAATTTATCCTAATTAAAGATAACTTCTCAACTATTACAATGTAATGACAAATAAAGCATCATCTAGTTGTAACTAGTTGTGACTTATAAAATTTTGGAGTTGTAACATGTTATAATAGGTGATAAATAAGTATTACATACTTGCTGTATTATCTTTAATCCTGATTTTATAAAGAAATTTTATCTTTATACTGACATCTCTGACTCTGGACTTGATGCAATACTATCTCAAAAAGATAATAAAGGAAGAGAATGAGTAGTAACTTATGCAAGTATTTTGCTAAAACCAGCAGAAAAGAATTATAATATTACTGAGAAAGAAGCTCTGGTTATAGTCTGAACTGTTAGATAATTTTGATATTATCTTCTTGAATCTCTTTTTAAAATTGTTACTGATCACAATACATTTTGATAGCTATTCGCTAAATAAGTTAATCCTGGATTCTGAATCTCAAGATGGATAATAATCATGATAAAATACAATTTTATTATTACCTATAGAGCTGAAAAGACTAATCAAAATATAGATATACTCTCAAGAATATATTCACAAGGGTAAAATACCAAACTTACTTAATTAATTAACTAATTAAAATAATTTTTACTAGACAACTAATTAAATAACTTATTCAAATCTGATTGATTCAATATAATAGATTTAATAATATATTATAACTTAATAAGATATCTAAAAAATAAAAGTTATCCTGTAGAATATATTGAAGAATAACAAAAGAAAATTCAACAGCAATTAAAATACTTTTTAATTATTAATGAAATACTTTACAAAAAGAATAGAAGAAAAGAACCTATCATACCATTTCAAGTATTGAAAGAAAATGAAATTGAAGCAGTAATAACTAGCATATATTCAGATTTACTTGCTGAATACTTTGGATTTGATGAAACTTATCAATGAATAGCTATTAGATATTGATAGAATAGAATAGGAACAGATATAAAGAACTTTGTTAGATCTTGTAAAACTTATCAAAAAACTGATGGATGAACAACAAAATAATTTTTACATTCTATTAAAGTTGAATAATCTTTTAATAAAATTATAATTGATCTTGTTAGCTCTTGTAAAGTAACCAAGAAAAGAAATCAATATATTATTATAGCAATAGATTTATTCATAAAATGGCCTGAAGCAAAAGTAATTCCAAATAAAGAAGCTAGTATAATCATCAAATTTATTTTTAAAAAAATAATTTATAAATATAAATGTTCTAAAGAATTACAGTCTGATCAAGAAACTGAATTTATCACTCAAGTAATTGAAGAACTTATCACTTGATTTGGAATTAAACACAAATTTTTATCACCATATTATCCACAGATTAATAGAATAGTAGAATAATTTAACAGAACTTTATGTAGAATACTTCAGAAATATTGTATTACATTAGATAAATAATAAAATGTATACATACTATCAGTATTATTTGCATACAGGACACTTTGAAATAATATCACCAAGCATGAATCTTTCTTCTTGATCTATGGAAGAGATGCCTAATTACTAATTAATTTGAAATATTTATCACTAATAACAGAAAATAAAAATGAAGAAGATGAAATATTAAATCAAATATTTTTATTAATTCATCACCTATCAAATGATATCAATACAGTACAAAATCAAATCAAAAGATAGTAATAATAAATAAAAGAAAGACATGATTCAAAATTATAAAGAATCATATAATTTGAAATTGATGATAAAGTTCTAGTATATAATATAAAGTAATATATTACTTATAAAAATAAATTTCAGTTATAATAGAGTATAGAATAGTTCTATATTTATGAAACTCTTGGTAATAGAGCTTATAAATTGTAAAACCAACATAATTAGCTATTATGTAAAACTTTTAATAGTACTCAACTGAAGTCATATCACAGTAGAGAAGAATACATTGAGCCAAGAATAATTAATGAATATATAGAAATACCAATAACAGAAAAAGAAAATAAAAAATAGATTTCTAGTTTCATGATATTTATTTATTTACCTCTTAATTTACATAAATCTTATTTAGTAGCACATGCATGTGTATATGCTGATTACTTATTAAAAATTTCATAAATATAAAACTTTTACTTTGATATTTTCTTTAAATTTTTATTACTTTTGATTATTTTAACACCCTTATTAAATAGTTTAATTTCTTGTTAATATTTAACTCTTTAAAGATGAATACTCTTTTTAGTAATTTTGATTTTATTCAAAATATTTTGATCCTTCATCAATAATTAAAAGATAATGAATTTAGTGGAACTTTACAAATTT
>CAJVPS010002487.1:0-12226 GCA_910591765.1 Ambispora leptoticha | reverse complement strand
ATTTGTTAATAAGTTCCATCAAATTCAAAGTATCCAGCAAGTAAATCTGAATGTATGCTAGTTATTACTGCTTCAATTTCATTTTCTTTCAATACTCGAAGTGGTATGGTAGGTTCTCTTCTTTTATTCTTTTTATAAAGTACCCCATTAATAATTAAAAAGTATTTTGATTGCTGACGAATTTTCTTTTATTGTTCTTTAGTATATCCTATAGGATGACTTTTATTTTCTAAATATTTCATTAAGTCATAATATGTTGTTAAATCTATTGTGTTAAATCAATCAGATTTGGGTAAGTCATTTAATTAGTCATCCAATAAAAATTATTCCAATTAATTAATTAATTAAGTGTATTTGATGTTCTACTCTTGCGAATATATTCTTGAGAGTATATCTGCATTTTGATTGATCTTTCCAGCTCTATAGGTGACAATAAAGTTATATTCCATCATAATCATTATCCATCTTGAAATTCAGGATCCAGGATTAACTTGTTTGGTAAATAGTCATCAAAGTGCATTGTGATCAGTAACAATTTCAAAAAGAGATCCAAGGAGGTAATATCGAAATTGTCTAACAGTCCAGACTATAGCCAGAGCTTCTTTTTTAGTGACACTATAATTCTTTTCTGCTGGTTTGAGTGAGACACTTGCATAGGCTACTACTCATTCTCTTTCTTCATTATCTTTTTGAGATAATACTACACCAAGTCCAGAGTCAAAGGCGTTAGTATAAAGATAGAGTTTCTTGATGAAGTCAGAAAAAATTAAGATTGGAGCAGAGATGAGTTTTTTTTTTAAAGTCTGAAATACATTTTCTTGGTCTACAGTCCAGATGAAAATGATATCATTCTTTAGAAGTTTAAACAATGGTGCTGCTATCTGTGAGAATCCTTTAATGAATTTTCTGTAATATCCAGCTAATCCTAAGAATGATCTAAGCTTCTTGATATTTATTGGAATAGAAAACTCTTGAATTCATTGAATAGTTGAGGGGTCAGTGAAATTCCATCTTGAGTAATAATATATCCAAGAAAGAGTAAGTTATCTCAAGTAAAGTTACATTTTTCCAAATTGAGTTTTAATCCAGCTTTTCTAATTTATTGAAAAACTTTTTGTAGATGTTCTAGATGCTCTTCCCATATTTTTGAATACACATTTATATTATCAATATAGACTATGGCAAATTTCCAGTTATAGTTCCCAAGTATGCTATCCATAGCTTGTTGAAAAGTTGCTAGTACATTACAAAGTCCAAAAGGCATAACTTTAAATTCATATAATCCTTCTCTTGAAATAAATGCTGTCTTTTCAATACTAGATAGTTCCATTTCAATTTGCCAATAACCAGATGTAAGATCTATAGATGAAAACCATTTTGCATCTCCAAGGTTATTCATCATCTCATCAATTCGTGGCAAGGGGTAGGCATCTTTCTTGGTGAGAGTATTGAGTTTTCTATAATCAATACAAAATCGTTTCTTGCCATTTTTCTTTGCTACTACTACAATAGATAAAGCCCAGGAACTATTAGATTTCTGAATAATATCTGCATCTAATATTTGTTGAATTTCATCATGAATAAATTCTTGATCAGGTATAGTTGCTCTGTAAGCCTTTTGATGAACAGGCTTTTTATTTCCAGTATCAATTGAATGTTGAATAATATTGGTTCGTCCAAGTTCATTGAGATCTAATGCAAATATATCTTTATATGCTTGTAATAAATTATGTAAGTTATCTTGTTGTCTAATTGTTAATTCTCTTTGTTCAACTACTTTTTCAATTTCTTCTTTGTCTAAGAAGTACGCTTCCATTTCATCTTTTCCAATTGATCCAAATCCTTGAGTTCCACAAGATGATTCTCCTAATTCTTCTCTGGTATTTACAGATGTCATTTCTTCAATTGGAGTGAGTTGTAAAAAGACCACTTGAGCAATTCATTCATCAGATTGGATTTTATAAGGTTCATTGGAATTATTATGCAAAAGAACTCCAATATTTCCAGTGTATCCAGCATCAATAGTTCCTCCTTTAACTTCAATTCCTCTTTTGGCTAGTGATGATTGAGACATTAATTGACAAACAGTTCCTACAGGAACTTCAATTACCAAATAAAGATCAATCATAATAGTCTGATGAGGGTGAACTAGAATTACTTCTTCTCTAGGATATCTAAGATCAAAGCCTGCATCAAATTCATAGGCATGTTCAGGCATTTTTTCTTTATCATTATCATTGTAAATTTTGATCATTAAATTTGCTGACTATTCTTCAAGTTGTTCTTCTTCTTTTACTTTATCTTCATAATCTCCAGATGTTGTATAATATTCATTTAGGATTTTTTCAATTGAATCATAACCACTATTTTCAGCTTTCTCTTCTTTTTTTGGTTCTGGATGTTTTTCTTCCTGTGGTTCTTCAACCTGTTCAGATTGTACACAATCTTTATAAATGTCTAAATCACAAGAAATCAAACATTCATTACAGAGCTTTATATTAATGTATTCTAGTTGAGCTAGTTGTTTTCTTTGGGAAGGAGATAGTTGTTGATAGATGGCCAGGAAGATTTCTTGAGTTGATGCTTCTTCAGATTCATCATAGGTAATATACTGTATTTCTTCTTCTTTATCATAATCAGTGATATATCTGGTAAGTATTGCTTTTCCAATTTCATTACATTGCTGGTAAATATTTAACAAGTTACCATCATTTCTCAATTTTCTGATAGTGCCATTATTTTTTCACCAACCACCATGATTAAATACGTACACACATTGTTCAGTATAGTCACAGAAATATTTGACATTATTATATCCCCAGATTACTCCAAGGAAGTATCTAGCTTCATCTTGAAGTCCACAATAATCATAGGCAGATAAATTAAGTTGTTGTTGAGTAAAGCAATCAGTACAGTATTGCTTTCCAGATTCATTTCCATCTCTTGCTTCTGAAATAGTTTTACTATCCACAAAGTATTTGCAATGTGAACATTTAATTATTCTTTCTTCCATCTTCAATTTTCATAGAGCTTCATTTTTAGAAAAGAATTTTTCTTCAGTGACTGGTATCTTCTCTGATTCACAGGTATGTTCTACTTCTAATTACTAGTATTTAGTTTCATTCTGAGGTAAAATTGTTGATAGGTTATTTGGGGTATTCATTTTGACATTAATTCAGATAACTAGGTCATCAAAACATTGAGGATATTCGTGTTTAGGTGTTGGTAATTTGTGATGACATCAACATTCAGCTGCAGGACCTCTCCAATCAAAAGTCCATTGAGAACTTTGATAGTGAGTCTGCTGGAATCTTCTTTCTAATTTTGAGTATTCTTCCTAGGTGAGAGTGATATCCTTGACTTGTATTTCTTCTTCAAAGATTTTAACATTTCTAACTTTAGGAATCGAGTTTATGGTCATGTAGAAAATCTTTTCAAAGTTTACATCATTAAGTCATCTGGATGAAGTATGAATCTGAGTCCAAGATTTATCAGATATTTACCATAGAAAATTATGATCTTCTAGATTTTGATCTTCAATTTTGAACTCATCATTAGAAGTTTTACTAGAGGATATTTCAGTATCATCATCACTATCATTAGTTATAATATTTTGTTGTTCATGAATGAATTTAATTGACACTCTTCCTTCTTCTTCATTCTAATCAAAGATTATTATATTCTTCTTTAAATCGATTTTAGTATTGATCTTGTTTAGCTAATCCATACCTACTACAAGACTGTAGGTTCAAGCTTCAGTAATATTCACTTCAGCTGGAATTATAATTCTATCAATGGTGATAGAGAAGTTATCAATAGCTCCTAATGGTTGCTTGGAATATCCATTAATATCAGACATGGAAATATTTGATTTTTATTAAATTTTCATTCTTGGTCATTTGAGAAATTCATGATTAATGACATATCCTGATGCTCCAGTATCCATGATCAAGTCTACAGGATTTTTTTCAACTTTTGCTTTACATTAGGCTAAGATTGTTTTGATCTTCTGAGTGAATATTGCTTTTTATTTGAGTTTTTTCTGTGGTTTCTTTCTCATTTCTTTTGATATTCAAATTCTTTGTTCAGATAAAGTTTTGATGAGCTGAGCAATAGTGATGTTAGCTTTCTGAGATGCCAAATCTTTGAGAATATCATAAGTTTCTGCTTGTTCAGCCAGAATTAAAAGATATGCTCTTCCTTTCTTTTGTTTCTTCTTCTCTAAGTTAGTCTTATCTTCTTTAGGTATCTCAGGTAAAGGCTGAGTAACTTCATTTTCTTTTTTACTTTCTTCTTCTTCTTTAATAATTCTTTGATATTTTCTTTCTCCAGCAAGATAATCATGAGTTGTTAGTAATGAAAAACTAGATTAGGTAGATGAATTACTAGATGAACCATTATCAGATACTTGCAAAGCAGCTGTTAAATTCTAAATTTGGATGAGAAGAGAAGTAGTATTCAGGTTTTGTGAATTGTTAGATTGCTGATTATGATTTTAGATGTTCTGATTCTGTTGATTATTATTATTATTGTTGTTATTCTAATTTTGATTATTCCAATTTCAAGAAGCATTTTGATTATTAAATTGCTGATTTATAGACTGAATATTATTTGGACAATATCTACTGATATACTCTTTTTCTTCACAAGTATAACAGATAATAGTAGATTGATCTCTTGGCTGATTTCGCTGTTAATTGTTATTATTACTCTGATTATTATATCTTCTACCAGATTCTATATAATCTAACCTACTGATCAGATCTTGTAAAACTTTAGCAAGAACATTCTATTCACCAATTGATTGAGCTTGAGTTTGGTGATATGTCTGCTCAAGTGGGTCTGAATCAGCTTCTTCAACATTTTTAGCAGTTTCAATAATACTTTCTATAGTATTATCAGTATTTAAATTAACCTATTTTTGAATTTCAGATTTGAATTCTTTCTTGAAAATTCAAATTTTATATTCTTCTGGATAATCATTCTTTGGATCTACTTTACTTTCTAGTTCTATAAATTGATTGGTATATTCTTCTATAGTTCCAGTTTATTTTAAGGATTCCAATTCATCTTGCTACTATTACATCTTACGAGATGAATAGAATTTAAGAATAAATTAGCAAGTAAAGTCATATTCATCATGATCTTCATTTTCCTAGTTATCTAACTTAAGATCATTATTTATAGCTCATTGATTAAATCAGACAGCAGCTGGTCCCTCTAGATATCCTCTTACTATCTTGATCTTTCTATCATTAGTAATTCCATTGGCTTTTGTGGCTACTTTAAAGTTATGTAATTATTCAATTAGATCCTGATCATTACTCTTAAATTTATGAATTGAAATAAGAATCTTTTCCATTCTTTATATCTTTATAGATTGAGTTAATTCTTCAAGAACTTGAATGAGACTGTTTATTCCATCTGATATGGTAATTTCTTTCTTGGATTAGAACTTTTGGGATTGAATTTATTTGATTATGACTGTTAATTCTTCAGGATCTTCTGAACTACTACTTTCATATTCTGACTTTGTGGGCTGATTAGTTGAGGGAATTTCAAAGTTATCCATCTCTTCTAGAACAGAGAGAACATTATTTACTAGGTAGATCTGTTGCTCAACTGTGATTTTAATTCCAAATACGAAGATATTTAATAACTTAATAATTTCTTTTTGAAGTTAATTAGATGTAAGATTTTATTGTATAATATTATCAAAGAGTTCCTGTGAGAGTTTATTATATGAGACCATGTGATAATTCTGAGTCCAGATGAGAAAATTTATAAATCTTCTATCTGAATTTTCGTTGACAGGAAAATAGTAAGGGTAGTAGTTATATAGTTCAATATGAGGTGAGAATTTCCAAGGGTTTTTTCTGTTATGTTCACTGAGATGTAGGTCAATTGGGAGTCTAATAAAAGAGTAATATATACTCATAAACTGATAAATTATTTAGGTAACTGATATCTCAAGGGTAACTAATTCTTAAAATAATTAAAATGAATAAAAATGAAAATAATAAAAACGAGTTGACTAGAACCTCTGAATAGGTGAGGTCCACAGAGAGGGCATCAAATATTACAAAATATACTCTAGAAGATAGGTTTTATCATGAATATAGTTTATAATAAGTTTTGAGGGTAGAGACTGAATTATTTATAAAGGTAAAGAGGATTACTATTATTCTAAAGATTTTCTAGTACCAATACTTATAAGTATTATATTAACACAAGGCAAAAATAAAATAAAACAAAGTTATAAAATAAAGTTGTGATCATGAGTATTAAACTAAGGGATGATATTAAAAATTAAGCAACCAATGCTTAAACAATTGCAATAAATGCAAACAAAACTAAGATAACCAATGCCAAATAAATCAAAGATAATAAATACCAAACAAAGCTTTTGCATGTAGAGAAGCTTACTGAACCTTTTCTAATAGAGGTAACAAATATCAAATCTAAGCTTTTGCATGTAGGAAAGCTATCAAGAATCTTTTCAATCAAAATATAATCTATTATGATAGAAGAGGTAATTAAAAGTAGGATATCAAGATCAGTTTGTAGAGAAAATTACAAGATAAATATAACTCAAGTATTTTCAAAAGACAATTGAATTATTACAAGTTTCTATTCAAACTCATTTACTACTCTAGATTATAATTACAATCTTTGAGGCAAAGTATTAATAAATAAACAAGTAAAAATAAGAGATAAGATATATGTGATAAGTTAAATGATAATACAAATGATGAAATAAAATGAAAAGATAAGATACATATTCTAAAAAAAAAAGATAAAAAATAAAAATAAATGAAATTCATTAATGAACCATTTCTAAACTATTTCTGAATCATTATTAAATTATTTATGAACTGTTATTAATTTTGGAACTAATTATTTATTGATATTCTTAAAATATTATAAAAATGTTGCAAGAATATTGCAAGAATATTACAAAAATATTATTGAATCATGACTGAATCCATAACTGATATACTAATTATATTATTCAAAATCACATGTTGTCCAAAGATCAATTGATTGATCATATTTTTCAAGTTTGAAAAATTATAAAATTAAAGAAATTTATATTACTATGGTAACAATATCTAATAAAACATGGACATAATTCAAAAAATTAATAAATTCACATCTCTCTATCAATACAAATACTATACAACTCATAATTTCAGAACTTTGACTTTTAATTAAACATATCATAGTTGATTTAGCCAATCAAATTTTCAAAAAAAAACTAATTAATATCAACAAAGCACAACTAATAAATATAACTATTATTCAACAGAAATATAAATTATTAGGCAGCATTCTCTATCATTTACATCAATATCAACATGAAAGACAAAAATCAATTGCTGCAATACAACAAAATTTAATAAAACTCTTTAAGAAACTGCACCAATTAGAACCAACTATATCAAAATTCTCAACAAATAATCCCAGTAATAGCTATATTACAGAACTAATAACACTTATTCAAGAATTTAGGAAACAAATATAAATACATAAAAAAATTAAATCCAAAAAAATACAAGTTCTCCAAGTAGAGCAGACTATCAAAACTAATCAAGCAAACTTCCAACAAAATTGTAGTAGCATGCTTAGTAATATTCTTAATAAGGATATTCCTTTTATTTTAATTAACAAAGTTTATCAGAATGAATACTTTATTGAACATTTAATTAAAGTAAAAATGTGATCAGATAACACTTCAATCAATGGCATCAAAAATATAAAACACAGAATTGATCTTTACAAAGATAGAAAGAGATATTTGAATCTCTAGAATCCATAGATAACTTAATATTTAATTCAGTTACAGCTCCTATTTTATTAACTAAACTCTACTAATATTTAACCCTACTATATTCAAACAAAGTAGCAGAACCAAATAATATAAAAAACTCCTTCTGATAATATTGTAGACAAAAAGTTTTACTCATGCTCATTACTCTTTTTAACAAATGTTTAGAAATACAAGATACTTCTAATGAATAGAAATAAGCAAATATTATTCTTATTTTCAAACCTACTAACTGAAAAGAAAACTTGGATATCACCAGACCAATAGCACTTCTAAATATAGCAAGAAAACTTTTTTCACAGATTCTTACTAGTTGCATCTCTAATTTATATGTTAAATATGATATTCTCAAGAGTAATAATTTTTAAAATATCTCAACAGCTAGTCTACTACACGTCATTAATAATATTATGAAAGATGTCAGAGAAAATAAAAAAGAACTTTGGTATATATTTCAAGATATGTGCTATACCTATGACTCTGTCAGTTGGCCTATCCTAAAACTCAGTCTCAATAGAATAAAAATGAATCAAAAATTTATCATATTACTATAAAATTTATAACTAAATTGACATAATCGCATTTTCACAGAATATGGTTTTACAGAGCTATATTATGTAAAAGATGGATTAGATCAGGGAGAAGTCCACTCACCAATACTTTGACATATCTTCTATAATCTATTACTATGTATGATCGACTCTATCAAACTTACCCATGGTTATAATATTAATAATTCATCAATTCAATTTTCATATTTCAAATCTGATCTAATACAAATCTATATATCTAACTTGACTTTTATCAATGATACAGTATGGATAGCCAAATCCAAAAGTAGTATAGTTCAGATACTCCAATTGGCTTAATAATTTTATATAATGTGTGATATAGCAATTAACAAAAAAAAACAGAAGTAATAATAATCAATCCTGATAAACAAGCTAATCTAATTAAGTTATCCTTCAATCCAGATAACCCAGAACTTAAAATTATATGTAATAATAATCATATCAAATATCTAGAATTTTACTCGGTCCAAATGAAAAATTCAAAACTCAACAAAAATAAATCAAAGCAGATATAGATTCTATAATATTACTCCTTGAAAAAAAGTTCATCATTGAAAAACAAGCTATTTATATCTTCAACAGAGTACTATTTCCTGCTATTGAATACAAAACATAACTCTTTATTTCTTCTGCCACCTTCTGTGAATCAATAATGAAAAAAGTCAAGAAAATAGTAAAACAAAAATCAAATCTTTCCTCAAACTGTCTCAATTCTATTTTACATCATCCTACTCTCTTGGCACTTGAAAATCTATCAGATATTTTGATGAGAAGTAAAATCTCTGAATTATTTCTTTGACTCAATGACAAAACAATTTTGGGCATGACTACACAAATCAAATTACAAAAGCTTTAATACCAATAATGGACAGAAGAATCAATTCTTCTCAATCCAACTCCAGAATACATCTCTATTGAAAAAAATCTCATTGCCAGCATAATACTTCTAATGTATCAATACAGCATATCTTTCTTTCTCTCTTTCAATGATACTTTAATAGCAATATTATCCTCGTACAGATGGCCTATCTCAAAAATTCTAAACAACTGGCCTGCTCACAAAATCTGTAGAAAATTTCTCTCACAAGACAATGTTCTATTTCTGTCTCAGCTCACTAAATATAATAATACAAAACTTATTTTATGAAAATAATACAAATGCAAATTTCGCTTAATCAAACAAGAGTATGAGCCAAAGTGATTCACTAATTTAACACAAAGAGTCACCAATTATAGTAATTTACCTGACTTAACAATTATTAATAAATAATATGGCCATAGTAAAGACCTTTATAAAATCCCAGGCCATCATATTTTTATACATTTTAATGATAATTCTGATCTGTACTCACATTAGTATTAATTAAAAACACAGCTGAATCTAGCTAATACAGATAATAATTTTTTCACAGATGGATTAATAACAAACTCTGGCTTATCCAAAATATCAGCAGGAGCAGCATGAACCTCATGGTCATCCAAAATAGATTTCAGATTTTCAATAACTAATTCACTGTTTACAACAAAAACAGAACTATTCACTATCTGCATCTTATCAGAAATCTTACCAAAAAACTCAAAAGTATCTATTTTTTCTGATAGTCAATCAGCTATCCAAGGATTCAAGAATAATATTATATTACAATCACTATAATCTAACCATTATTTATATCAATAATCTAATTGATCACTATGGAAAATCCTTGATAATAATATTAATAATAAAGCTCTTAATATCATGATCCACAAAGTTAAAGACCATTCTAATAATCCAGGCAATGATCTAGTTGATAAACTTGCTAATCAAGGTCATAATACAGACACTCTCTACATTAACTATCATCATCTATCATATACCAAATTTATATCTATATTTAATCAATCTATTCCAATAGATACCAACTTGAGAATATTCCTTAAAAAAATACATCATCACTCAAGTATTTATAAATGGCAGAATAAATTGAGAATCAAACATAATATGCAATTCTTATTACAAAGCACTGACTGGCTTGATATATTCTTAATATGGAATCAAGATGGTGGAATCAATAGTATTCATATCAATTTCCATGCTTCCAAAATCTGTACTTTCTTTATCAAGTCATTCCACAATATGTTATCAACTTTATAATATCTCAAAATTTGTAAATCTCACATATATAAAAATAATATTTGCTATCTATGCAAATCAGCAGTAGAAGATCAAATATATCTGTGAACTTATTCAACAGTCAGCATAGCAAGATTCACTATTAGCCAACAACTACTATCTCAGTTATATAATTTCCTTATCTCATCTTATGATAATACAATAAATCTTCCTTCAAAATAAACTATTCAGGTCTATCTTCAAACATCCTCAATCTTCACAATCTTATTTAATTCTACTCCTGCCAATATTACTAAAATCAGCGTACTAGTCAGAATAATACCAAAAGAGCTACTTCAAATATTTATAACTCAACAAATTCCATTATTAACAGCAAGAAAAATAGTAGTTCATTTTATTAAATAATTGTCATAACAATTTTACAAACAGATCTGGATTTCTCATTGTAAAGCAGTCAGCAAGCATGAAAAATCTCTAGAAATCACATGAGCATATAAATATCACAAACAGACAATCTCTAAAGGCAGATCCAAAGGTATCTTTATATTATAACTATATCAAATTATTTACAAAACATAGTCAAACTCTTTCCTTTGTATATGCAAATTTCCAGAAAATCAACATCATGATCAGCAATGTTTAATCCAAGCTGTTACTCATAAGAATATTAATAAAATTATTTTAAAAGTTTGTAGTTTACAAATTAAATCTTGCAAATTAATCTTCTCATTAGAATCAGTTTAGTCTTAGATAGGTTCAAGATAGCTAGTCACATCTTATATTTTAAATATAATATGGGTAATTTCCAATCTATCATCTATTTTATTATGTAAACTAACATAGTATAGAATTAATGTAGATGAGAGATAAGACTACACTGTAACTTTATAATAATAATAATAATAATAATAATAATAATAATAATAATAATAATAATAATAATAATAATAATAATAATAATAATAACAATAACTATAATAATTAATAATAATAATAATAATTAAATAAATTTAAATACTTATTAAAATTATAAAGAAATTAATTATATTACTAGTAAATATATCAGCTTAAAAAGAAATAATAATAATAATAATAATAAAATATTTACTTGAATATTTAAAAATATTATTACTATTTTAAGTTTATATATATATAAATATTTTAAAATAGTAAGAGTAACTATATTTATAGTAATTTATTTATTTTTATAACTTTAAAAAGATTATATAATTAATTATCTTCTCAATAAGATAATTTTATTTCTAATAAAATATTTTCTTAATAGAGTAAGAAAAAAATAAGAAAAGATATATGATAAAATATATATATATATATTAAAGAAAAATACTAATTAACTACTCTTAACTCAGTAGCTAATTCTTTCTATCAAACTTAATTATTCTTCTTAATTACTTCTTGATTTTATATATAATATTTTCTTGTTATACTAATTACAAATTATTTTTAATATAATATTTCATTTAATATACTTAAAAATAAGTAGAATTTCAAAAGAATAATCATAAAGAATATTAAATATATAATATAAGTTGGTATAAAAAGATTTATATCTCAGATAAATATTAATAAATTATTTTTCAAAATAAAATTTTAATTCTATTTTATTTAATTAAGCTATTAGATATTAAGATTTATTTAAATATAAAAATTTTTATTATATATCTTTTATAAAAAAATTTTTACTAATAATAA
>CAJVPS010002486.1:0-12233 GCA_910591765.1 Ambispora leptoticha | reverse complement strand
GTTCTGTACTTTTAGCTTCAGATCTGAATACTTTTAAATAATAAAAATAATTATAAGTTATAAAATTAAAACTTATTCATATCGCATTTTATTTTGTTTATAACTATTAACAAAATAATCTTATATATTATTTCTTATTTATTTACTATTAATATTATCCAAAAGTAAAGTTACTCTAACAAATGATTAAAAATATAAATTTTGTCTTTATACTCATAATAATAAAAAAATTCATGAAAAATATATAAAATAGATTAAACAAAAATAATAAGTTATAGTTAATAAGTTAATAATTTTCTAATTAAAAAAAAGTAATTAGTAACAGAAGTCACAAATTATGAAATAAAATATCATAAATCTGTTTTTTTTCTATAACTTGAATTAGCTTTTAAAAAATTTATACTTATCTATCAAGAATAAATAATTTTAAGTAATGTTATATTAATTAAAAAGACTAGACTATTAGTAAAAGATTTGAATATTTCAGAGGGTATATTACAATTCTCTACTAGGTAACTTTATAAATCCAAAAATTATTATGGAATTTATCAAAAATAACTTTACAGAGAAGTTATATCTGCCAATCAAAATACTATATTAAATCTTTATCATTATTATAAGATAAGTATTTTAAATATTCTCTTGATTAAATCTATAATATAGATGAAATAAAACTTTTTTATTAATTGACATCTGATTAAATACTAGTAATATGATATTTTTCTGATCATAAAAAAATAAAGAGTATCTTATAATTATATTATATACCAATACTAATGGATCTCACAATTTAAATTCTTTTATAATTAATAAATCAGCAAAATCATAATATTTTAAAAATTTAAGAATTAAAAACTTAATTATGATATATTAAAATAATATCAAAACTTGGATATTTATAATAACATTTCAAGAATGACTTTGTGAGTTTAATCATTAAGTTATACAAAAATATAAAAATTAGTAAATTCTTTTATTTCTCAAGTTACAAGATAAAGAGTTTAAGTTTTCAATATATTAATATTCACTTTTTTTTTTCAATATTACTTTAAAGATCTAATTAATAGATATTAAAATAATTATGATATTTAAAAAGTACTACTATTATTTTTATCTTTGATAAGTTATAATTATTTATTGCTTATTATTGATTATCAAGTTATTTATAATCTGTTTATGATTTTAGATAAATGCTAAAGTAGATTAAAGCAGATTATTTTATATAAGATTTGAAAATGACTATTCTTCAAGTAATTTAATATATTATCAGAATTTGGAAAAAAACATCTGCTAAAACTATTAGTAATTATTAGTATCATATCCAGATTCTTTCTGTTAATATTAATTTTTTGAATAATACTTAGAAAACTAATAATTCAGTAGTTATTGAACTTATCAAGATACTTGATACTTTTAATTTTTCTACTATCATAGAAGTTGAAGAATTTTTAATACTTCTCAATAAGAATATTATTTATAAAATTTCTAAGAATAATTGAGAACTTGCAAACTTATTCAGAATTGAAAATTCAATTAAAGAGGATATATTTGAAACTGAAAACTTGAATAATAATAGTATTAAAATTATGATAATTATAAATAGCATGGTATTAAAGAATTTAAAAAGTATTAAAATATTTTTATTTTAGTAAAAGAATATAAATGAGGAAATAAGATTAGTTAATGTATTAGAAAAGTTTATAAAGAAGAAAAAAATCAATTAATTATAATAGTTCTATATAAACAAATATTTTTCTACTTTTAATACAAATTAATGATAAGACAGAAATATTCTCTTAATAATTATTATAATAAAAATGATATATTTTAAATTATTATAATGCATTTTAAATTATTATCATGCAGCTTATATTATATTATATATAATTATATAATCCTAATTTCAAATTCTTTAAGTGCATATTCTTTCTAAATGTATATTTATAATCAGTTCTCAAGAAAGTACACTTAGAGAGATTTTACTGTAATTATTAATTATATATTTAATAAATTTAATATTGATAAATATTATTTTCTTTTTTTATTTTTATTTAATTTAATATTCTTTAATAAATAACTTGTATTTATAATAATTCTATTATACTTTTAAATTTAATAATTAAATATAATTTTAAAATATTTAAAAAAATTAAAAATAAATATATATTTATCTTTTTTTTATAAATATCTTGTAAATAAAATAAAAATAAAAAATATAAGTTTAAATATGAAAGTAATTTGATAAGAATTAAAAAATATAAAGTAACTATATAATATAATTTTTTCTCTAAGTACTATTATTTTCTTATATATTTATCTTATATTAAAAATATTTTATTATATTAAAATTAAATAGGATAATAAATTATAGAAGAGAGTATTATAATAATAAATTTTTTCAAAAAATAAATAAGAACTAGCAAATTTTTATCTTTAGAATTTAGAATTAATAATTTATAATTATTTATCTTGTTAGATAACAAGAAATTCAAGATTTTTTATATTATATTATATTTATAATACTAAATTTCTTGTAATAATATAATTAAAATTATGAATACTTAAAATATTAAGTTCTTATAACAAGTTTTAGCTGATATTCTTGACAAATTTATAGCAAAAATAAGTTTTATAACTGATTTATAAATCAAATTTTATCAATTTTATATTAGTATTACTGTTTATAGATTATTAAAAATTTTGAACTTCTATAAGCTTTACTTTTTATTAAAGAAATATCTTATAATTATATTAATATAAATATAATTATCAAATTATAATATATACTTAATTATTAGTATATTAATTTACAAAAATAAATTCTTATTAGTATAAATAATAATAACAAAAAAAATATTAAAAGTCTTTTTAAGAATTAAAAATTATAAATTTTTGACAGTTTCTAATAAACTTTGAATTGATTTTAGTCAAGAATTATTACAAAAGATCAAAGTACTTAATCTTTTCTTATTCATTATAATAAATATCAAAATTATTTTTTACAAATTCAAAAAGCTCTTTAGCCTAACAAGAAATTATCTTTTCTAATTTGAAATATTAATATTAGATAAAATTTTATTTATAAAGTTCTTGAATAACTTCTTGTATTAAAATAAGCAATTTAATCTATATATCAAGCAATGTAAGAAGGTAATATTTACAAAGATGACAATATCTTGATCATCTTATATTTGACAAGAGATACTTGAAAAAATATTAAAAGAATTAGTATTTGTTCTTTGACCATTTGAACAAGTTACAAATTTTTGAGTATATAACTTATTCAACTATATCTATTCTTTATCCTACAATTAAAAGTCTTTTTCAATATGTGTGATATAAAACTCAGCAACTTACTTGTTTTATAATTATACAAATTCATAATTCTATTTTAGAATCAATGGAAAGATACTGGAATGATCCTCAAGATTTTTAATTATTAGCATCTTTATTAGATTCCTGTTTTAAATCATTATCTTTTATTTCATCTTCAAAAAAAGAACATGTACTTTCTTTAGTACATAATATTATTGCACCTTCACATAGAACTGAGCTTTCTTTACAAACTTCTATATCTACAATTGAATCTTCTCCTATGTTACAATTTTTCAAAAATTTTGGTATTTTTACTTCATCTACAACTAATATAGTTGATTAGAAATTTTTTTGGAATTTCCTGATCTTTCTCCAACTGAAAAAAATGATCCAATTCAATAGTGAAAAGTTCATCATAGAACTTTTCCACAACTATCAAAAATTGCTCGTTATTATTTTGTCTATTCCTGCAAGCTCAGTTCCATCTGCAAGATTATTTTCTAGTGCAGGAATATTCTTACTTAAAAACGAAGTCGACTTGATCCAACAACAGTTTCTGATCTTTTATTTTTGAAAGAAAATTCAACCATTTTTACTGTTTTTCCTAAATAGTTGTTAACATACAATAAAATATGATTAATAAAATCGGTTAGTTATAATTATATTATAATCGGTTAACCACATAAAAGTTAAATGATTAACCGGTTAGGATTTTTTAACCGGTTAGGATCACTAACTTTGGGACCTAGTAACTCAGTTTTACGAAAAAAATCTAGCGTCTCTAACATCGATTAAATATAGCTGGTTTCTAAACTCATTTGAAAGCTAATAATGTCTAATTAATGATGCCATTATAAAGAAATTGAGCTATCTACATGAATATTTTAATCAGTGGAATTTTAACTCTAAATAATTTTGTTATCAGGGAGCGGATTGTTCTAATATTCTCTACATATCAATTTTCCTAAATTGGTACCAAATTCGCTCAGTTATTAGATCCCGAAGTACCAGATTAATATTAATAAAAAAATTGTTAGATAATTTTACTATCTAATAATTGAACTAATTTGGTACCAATTTAGCTGAAAATTGATATGTAGAGAATATTAGATAAATCCTCCCCTGATAACAAAACTATTTAGAATTAAAATTTCACTGATTAAAATATTCATGTAGGTCACTCAATTTCTTTATAATGGCATCATTAATTAGACATTATTAGCTTTCAAATGAGTTTAGGAACCAGCTATATTTAATCGATGTTAGAGACGCTAGATTTTTTTTCGGAAATTTTTGTGTTGCATTTCTTCTGTGAGCCACTGTATAGGTAGTTCTCAAGAGAACCTTTTTAATCAAGTCAATCCTCTTCAGAATTTTTTCGAAAACAAAAAATATTTCGAGTTATAGTTAAAAATACATGTAAGATTCCTAAAATGGCAATAATTAAAAGAGTTTAATCATTTTTTTTTGATATAACTTTAAAGTGAGCATAGGTACTTGTTTCGTAAAACTTTTTCATTAGCGAGCCACTGAACGTCCGATTCCGGATAACCTATAATGATTCCGGTTTTACCCGGTTTTAGTACTTAATAAAAATTCATTCTGGTTAACAACGTCAGTGAAATAAATGCTATCACATTTATCAGTTGTCAATATTTATAATAATTGATGTTAATAAATTTATCTTACAAAATTCGATTTTTTAGTAAAGAATTGAAAACAATTCGGTGAGGCACTTTCGTATGTCGACCTTCGTCTGATTTCACTGTGCTAAAATAGCTTCGTCTGGATATTATATTCAGGGCCAATTATTCAACTAAAACAATAGTAAATTTCTATGTCTGCAAGAGTCTAATAACAAACCTACAAAAATCTTGATAACCGGTTTTTCATTATTTGAAACGAATCAAACCTTTAGCACTCAAAAGTGTGATGTCATCATGTGAACTTCTAAGCGAAAAAAGTTTTTTTTTAAAAGCACTTGAGTAATAATGTAACTATTTCATCGAAATAGATTTTTTTTTGTTTAAAGAATTACGAATTTGAAGAAAAATTATTGGGCAGGTATTTTATAATAATTTGAATATGAAGAAAAATTATTGGGCAGGTATTTTATAATAATTTGAATATCATGCAGCATTTGTGGTTTCCATGTAAGCTATAATCTTCCCTTTTTCGGTTTCACTTTGTTGCTTACCTCTGGACGTCATATTTAAATACAAACATTATTCTAACAAATATTAACAAATAAACAAATACATTATCGTTATGTAGTTTATTATGCAAAAAAGGAGAAAACTTGATTAAATGAATTTTAAAGTTGTTACATTTGTAAATCTGGCGATACTTTTTTTATGGTGCTTTATTCATGCATAATATCATAACTAGATAGAATTTATTCGGCTTTTTACTCGTTAGATTTATCATATAATTCATAATGATCATAAAAGCCGACAAAAAAGAAAGACAAAAATTGTGATTTATTCCATTAGAAAAAGAATATGAAACATAATTTATTTTTAAATTTACTTTCTTTGTTTTCACTAATTACGTGTATCCATAAAAGTTTCGAAAAACCCCAAAAAACAAATTAGATGTGGTGAAACTTTTTAGTTCACCATGATGATTAACACTAATACGTCTCCCCTACAGCGACTTAATTATTAAAAAATACAAATATTTGTTTTTTGTTTACCATTTATCATTATTGTATATTAATATAATAAATATTGTGTAATTCATTTTTGATCTCATTGAAATCAAACTTGTTTCATTTTTTGATCGTCTCAATTGATAACTAGACGGAAACCTGAGACAACAAAAACTTTCGATCGTCTCAATTGTTAACTGGACGACATCAAATTACGTATCTAATTATTTAACAATTATTTAGCAAACATAGGCGCGCGCGTGTGTAGATAGATTACTTTTACGGAACCTGACTTTCAACGAAAAACAAGCTTCACAACCGCAATCACCAAATTTTTATATCTTCTGATACTTTATAAAAATCATTTTTAGACTATCTCGTTTAGATAAAAATTTTTTTGATCTTGTGAAAATTCCGAAAAAATACAAAATTTTCGCGAAAAACCGAAAAAAATGCAAAGCCTATAAATCAAGCCATACGCTAGTCTTATTTCAGATCTTTCAAAGTAGATGACGATAACTAAGCTTCGAATTTTGGAAAATGCTAAAAGGAGAGTGGCGAAGTGAACCTATGTGATGTGAGATGAATAAATTAATCTTTTTCATCGACATGTAAAATAACATAATCTATATACATGTACATGCAGTTAGACATGTATGTATGTCTGTGCGTTTGTGTCATTGGGTTTTTCATGTGTTACGAATGGTAAAACCCTGAGAATTTTCAGTGTGGCGATGCTTTTAAAAGAAATCCCGACCAACAGTCCCCATCCATCTGTTTCTGGCCAGTATATTATCGATATCATTTTTTTCACTAATCTCACGATCATCTCATACGTTTGTCATCATATCTATATATAGTAATTTTTTTTCTTGGGAATATTTTTTTGGTATAAATTAAGGTACAATTCATTCAAATGAAAGAGAACTTTTTTAGTTTCTTGTTTAAAAACGAATTATATATATAATAGTATGACAAAAAGTGTTGACATCAATAAATGTGCTATCGATATGAAAAATAAATCAAAAACAACAAAAATAAGAGCAAAGAGATCATCAAAACAACAGCAATTATCACCAACACATCTAAACATTTCTGTCCCACTCCCGGTAGACCTGAAACCAACAGACATAATCGTAAAGAAAAAAGACGGCAATTTTCCTAGCAAACCACCAAATGCTTTCATAATCTACCGCCGTGAGTTTGTTAAAGTGTTGCGTGCAAGCGGATTCAAGTATAAGCAACAAGATGTTTCTGCATTGGCATCAAAAGCGTGGGAAGAGGAACCAACAATCGTTCAGAATCAATATCGTAGACTTGCGCAGGATTGTTCAACCATTTTGTTAGAGATGCGTCGTAATATGTTAGGAGATACTGAACGCGATTGGAGAACTTACATGTCTCCGAATGGCGGGGAAATTATTTTTGCTTCTATCATCAGCTCCGAGAATGTTGCCACTGATTCCCCTTATCCTTCGATAAATAATAACTCAAGAGCGAGGAATGAAAAATTTATATGGGAAAATAATTTTTCAGTAGTTGAGCCTTCGACTCGTACATTATCGAATGAAGATGCATATAATAATAGTAGCAACAGCCATGACGACAACAATCAAATGCATACTCAATATAATGATACTTTACCTGAAATCTCATTCTCTACCTCTCATGCCTCCGCCTCGTTTGAAGATGCATTCAATACCACCCACCTTTTAGGACACTTATTACCTGACTCGCCAACATCACATCCATCACCAACAACTTCTGGCTCAGAGTACCATCTTTCATCGTCATTTGATTCTTTGGATTCTTCCTCGTCGTCGTCATCTTATTTGTCCAATTCGATTGGAGAATCACAAAAGCAAATCAATTCATATGCGTTCCATTATGAAATTGCTACGGCAACGAGTCCGGTAGTTGATTTACCAACGCCCGAATCTTTCGATGAATCACCATTACCACCACATTTTACTTGGTCAGATTTGAATTACGTTACACCTTTAGATTTTCATGAAGATTTAAAAATTCAAATAGATGACGATGATGATAAAAAATTCCAATATCCATCTACAAATTCTACCGAAAATGATAACGGGAACCAATCTTCCTCCGGCAGTTGTTCTAATCGAGGTGGCGGTGTTGAAAATAATTTTTATCTTTTACAAGATGGAATATTCACGCCATCACCGCAAATTGTTCACTGGAATTCGTTTACCAGGGCTAGTAAATAAAATTTTTTCGTCTATATTCTTTTTAAGCTAAGAGCAGATTTCTTTGTAAACAAACAGATAACATAATTCTTTATGATACACACGTTATCGCGTCAATGTTTGTTATCATGCTTGTTTATTTATCAAATTTATACATTATGCATGAAATCATCGTGGGATACTTTTCGTTTTCTGTGTGCATGTACAATATACATGTAGTTAGCATTATTAAAGTTAATAAACGCATTCATAAAGAGCTATTTATGTCTATCTATGTGAATGGGATTTTACTCACACAAAATTTTTTTCCGTCAATACATGCAACATCACGTGAAAAAAGATATCAAGACACTAACGCTAATTTAGACAAGTTGTTAATTGTTCCTTTCTGCATGGTTACATCGAAAATTACGAAATTGGTCATTCCAAACGTGATTGCCATTTACTAATAGTCAAAATTGGTCATTCCAAGCGTGATTGCCTAAAAGTCAAAATTAAATTAACATTAAACTTAACGTTAATAAAAAGAATTGGATCTAGGTAAGTTTACCAAATGAAGTTTAAATTCTTGGATCGTCCAATTTATCCATCGTAACGTAAATTTCAAATGCTGACGTTTCTTGTTTCGAGACAATTGTTTGAAAATTAGAATCTTTTCCTTCTTCCTTTCGTGTGACTAAATCATTGCGATTATAAAAATGGAACCGCAAAACTATTTGATGTGAGTTCAACCATTGCTAGCTATCCTATTACATGCATTACTCACGGGTGGATAGAATCTATAGTCAACTACAACCAATTGTTACATAACTAAGGCTCGATCAAGAAACGCCCTGACGCTACATTCATCACATCTAAACTCTTACTTTCAGCCAAATTCCTCTTAAATATACCCCATATGCTTCTGACACGGACGTTATAACAATTTCTCCATCTTACATATCAATCGTTTCCCAAACCTAGCATGCGTCCAACTCATCATTTTTCGAATTGTCCTATTGCTAAATCTTCTTGTCGACGTCATACATCTGTGTGCTAAAGCAATATTATTACATCAAAAGTACGAGCAAACCACAATACAGCTATTTTGTGCGCTTTCTTGGGCTCGTTTCATAGCGTTGCGGAAGCTCTAGTGGTGCGTGACATCGGAGCATCTAGAGAGAGGCAGAGGCGCACAATAAGGTTAATATATTACCATAGCCAATTGTGGGTGAATACTATGTGAGAAGAAGTTCAGACGCCAGAATTAATGACTGCAACTATGGACTTACCATATATCTATATAATCTCCAGTTTCCTGGTTTTTCTCATAGATACAGTGGCTCACAAAAGAAACGCAACACCGGAAAAAAAAACGGCGAGATACAAATATCTCGCCGTAGGGAAAATTTGGGAAAACTAAAAGGTGCGATATCAAAATTGATTTGCGTCTGTCTTTTAATTAACGCTACACTAATTTTTTTACTTTTAGTGTTGCTCTAATTATGTCCGAAATGGAAGGTGAGATAGGAGGGCGAATTTCTAACTAAATTTTTTTCGCACTACATACTTCTAACCTTATTCAATATTCTATATAACCACCACCCTTCGCTTTTATTACCTCACTAATCCTTTTTTGGTACAGTTTGGAACAATAATCGAGATCTATGCCACTTGCAACTTTTTCCACAACTGTTCTGTGATTAAAAATGGTCCAGGAAGTTGCTCATCCGCATATCTACCTCATTCCATAAATTTTTTATGAAGTTTAGGTCAGGAGACAGGGATAGCCAGTCTAGCAAAGTGATCTCGTTATCGGCGAACCATTGCTTTACTTTTCCGGAGACGTGTTTTGGGATTATCTTGCAGGAAGATAAAATCACTATCCTCCAGCCCTTTCTCCCAGACTAACCTAGAAGATTATTTGTTAGGATTTCCACATAGCTATCAGCATTCATTTTTTTCTCAACTCGCCAACACCGTCGCCCATCACGCAGCCCAAACCATAATCGAACCGCCGCCGAATTTGACGGTTGGCGTAATATGCTAGTCTTTTAACTGACCACCGGGCTTCTTCCAGCAATACTTTCGGCCATCCGATCCGAAAATTTGGTACTTGATCTCGTCAAACCAAATTACGCATCGCCATTCGTCTGCCGTCCAAGTTCGGTATTTTTTCGCCCACGTCAACCGTCGTTTTTTGTGTGTTCGTTTGAGGTAAGGCTTCTTTCGTTTATATGAGCGAATAATCCGTTCCTACGGCGCATACGTCGTATGCTTTCTACCGAAAGGTCAACGTCCAACTCATTTTTAAGCTCTCGTTGGACCTCGATGGAACATTCTCCGGAATGGATTAAGCGGCACGCGTTTCTTTCGTAGCGTGTGGAGAGGATTGGTGGGCGATCGATTTTTTGCTTGTCGAAGCTCCCAATCTCTTCCTTCTTTTTGCATATCCGGCAGACGAAGGCTGGGTCCACTTGTTCCGATGCTGCAATTTCCCGCATCAAATATCCTTTTTTCCGGAGCGTGTATACAGTATATGGGCGCGTTTCTCTATAGGGATGCTAGGCATAATTGTAAAAATGGAACAGTTTGTTTGTTAGAATGTGAAGATTTATTTTTTAATTTACAAACAATCAAAAGCGTTTGTACTTATCTTTATATAGCCCTTCCGTCCACTTCGTAATAAGTGCAACGCTAAAAAAAGATAAAAAAGTTAATACATCTTTAATCAAAAGATAGAAGCGAATAAATTTTAATATCATCAATACACTCACCTTTTGGTAGCCCAGGTTCTCCCTACGGCGAGGTATTCGTATCTCGCCGTTTTTTTTCCGTGTTGCGTTTCTTTTGTGAGTTACTGTATTTCCAGTGTCATTCGGCCAATCGTGATTGGATCATGATAAAATGGTGGATTTGCCAAGGAGTGATCCGGATCAACAGCGAGAAGCGTAAAATCTGAGGTATGTTAAGTTCCAAATTTTTCAAAATTCGTCATATAAGGTTTTACTAACTTATTTAATATAAAGGGCTGAAATAAATTTCGTTATATCGTGAATTTACTATATGCTCGTTATATCGAGGTTCAACTATACTGTAATTTATGTCTGTTTTTGTTTTTATCCGTATTGCATTTTTCTATAATTTTTAATATAAAAATATATTAAAATTCAACTTTTATATATTAAAATATGTTTAAATTCTTAAAACTTATTTTAATATATTAATTTTATAATATTTTTTATTAAATAATTATATTTAATATCAATTAAACCGAGTTAAATTAGAAATATTATAAAATTATTAAGCAATTTAATATAGTTATAAAGAATTATCTGTTTAAAATTATTCTATTATAACTTAAATATATATTATTTTATATAATATATATTTTAATTTAAGAAATTATAATAATAGAGATTTATTAAAGAAATAGTTATAATAATATATAATAAAGTATAAAATTATTAGTAATATATTAATAAAATATTATATATAATATATTTTTAGATTTATATTATAAAAAATATTATTTTTTAGAAAAATTTATTAAAGAAATTTTTGATCTAATATAATATTAACCTTTATAATAATTATAAATTCAAGTTTAACTTAAAAAAGATCAATCTTTATAATATTTAACATAATTTCTTTTATATAATAAAATAATCAAATATTATATTATTAAATTTATCTTTATATAATGATAATATAAAACTATTAATATAATGAAAAATATATTAAAATAAAATTTTTATAATTATTTAAGTTAGTATAAAATCATTTATTAATTCGAATAAGCTTAATTTCTTGTAAATAATTATTTTTAATTACTAAAATTTTTATTAATAAAGCAATAAATAGATTAATAAGTGAAAGTATTTATAAATATTTATATTTAAAAAATTAAATAAATAAAAATATTTATAATTTATAAAAATTATTTTATTTTATTTTATAATTTTTTATTTAGTTATATATGGGTTGGTGCAAAAATATCTGTATCTCAATATAAAAATTAATAATTGCTTCTAATAAAAATTATTCAAATTTTAACCAATCTTTATAATTTTTTTATA
>CAJVPS010002485.1:0-12234 GCA_910591765.1 Ambispora leptoticha | reverse complement strand
TATAATAATAAGCTTTTTAATTATATTTTTCAAATAATTCAATTCAAAACTATTTATTTCAAGTTAAAATAGCAGATCTTTTTATATCTTTTTCAAATATATAAATTATTATAGTATTATTAGTTAATACTATCTAAATATATATATTATTATTATAGTACTAATAGTTTAAATATTAAGATATCAAAAAATATTGAAAGATATTAAAAGATATTAAAAAATATTAGAAATATTAATATTAAAAGATATGAAAAGATATTTAAAATATTAATATTAAAAGATATTAAAAGATATTTTATTATTTTACCAAATATTTAAAAAGGATTTTTAAATATACTATTATAATAAATATATAAATTATGTATAATAGATAAATCAAAAATATAGATTTCAAATAAAGAAAATAATATATAATATCTAAAAATAAAAATATAACTATAAAGAGTAAATATAATAAAAGAAATAAATGTATAATTATAGAAAAATAAGGGTAATTATAGGATAAAATATAAAATTATGAAAATATGAAATTTTGAATAATCAAGAAAAAATTATAAAATTAAGAATTTTATATTATTATAATAATAATACTTGAAATTAATCTTGAATTAAACTTAAATTAAATTTAAGTTTCAAGTTTAAGTTTGAGTTTGAAATTTTTAAACTTTTTTCTAGTTTAAATTCAAGTTTAATTTAAATTTTAAATTTAAAATATAAGTTTAAACTTAAATTTAATTTGAATTTAAGTTTAAATTAAATTTAAATTAAATTAGATTTATTTTTAAAATATTATTATAAATTTTTTAAATTTTAGAATATAAAAAATTAAAATTAAATAATTAATATAAAATTTAATATTATTAAGAAAATATTATTTAAATTTGAAATTTTTAAAAAAATAAAAAAATATTATTAATAAAATTAAATAATAAATAATAAATTTCTTATTAAAAAATATAATAATAATAATTATAAATTAATTATATTTATAAATTTTATAATATAAAAAATTACTTATTAAAAATATATAGTATAAAGTTTATAATTATATAAAAAATAATTATAAAAAGATTTAGATAAAAAAATTAAATATTATTTTATATTTAATAAAAATTTAAATTTTTTTTATTTATAATTATTTAATTTTACTTTTTAATAATATTAATTATTTAAAAATTTAATTTTATAATTTTTAATAAAAATAATAATAATAAATATTTTTATTTATATTTTTATAATAAAGTATTTTAAATTTATAAAATATTATAAACAAAATTTTTTAATATTATAAAAAATATTAACTTAATACAATTTTATATTATTTTATTTTAAATATATAAAATTTATAAATAAAATTAGATTAATAATTATTTTATAAATTATTAAATTATAATTTAGTAATTTGACTTTCTTTTCTTTTTTATTTTTATATAAATTATTACTTTATTATTTATTTTTAAATTTATTTAATAATAAGTATTTTTTAGAAATTTTATTTTATATATTAATAATTTGTATATTTCTAATTTATTATTTAAAGATATTTAATTTTATTTTGTATTTTAATAAAATAAAGTTTATTAATTATAGTTTAATATATATATTTTTCAGATTTTTTAGATTTTTTCTAAAAGAATTATTTTAATTGTAAAGTTAATACAAAAATTTTTACTAATTAAAAATGAAATTTAATTAATAAAATTTTTGTATTAACTTTATAATTAGAATAACTCTCTCAGAAAAATCTGAAAAAAATATATGTTAAATCATAATTAATAAACTTTATTTTGATATAAAAATGAAAATTATTTCTTAATAAAATTATAAATTTTATTATAGAAAAAATTTTAATTTTTATTATATTTTATTAATAAATTTAGTCTCTAATGTATTACTTTTGGCCATTATTGTATTTTGAATTTTGATTTTTTTAAAATATTTATAAATATTTATAAAATTAATTTAAAATCTAATAATTATTTATCTTTATTATTTTTTTATTTTTATTATTATTTTTATTTAGTTTGAAATTTGTTTTTGAATTAATAATTATATTTTTTATAATTAAATAATTAAAAATAAAATATTTTAAAAAAATACTTTAATATTATCAATAAAATAAAAAATAAAAATTACTTATTTGAAAAATATTAGAGAATATATAAAATAATATATACTTTATGAATAATAAATTACATTTTTTAAATTAATTAATTTTATATATAATTAGAATAATTCTTTCAAAAAAAGTTTGAAAAAATATATTTTAAATATAATCTTATTTTATATAAAAATAAAAGAAAATTCTATATTAAAATTAACTTTATTACATTATTATTATATAAAATTAATTATTTTATATAAATAATAAAATTCTTATTTTAAAATTTTATTTTATTAATAAGATATTTCTTTTATATAATATGATATAAAAAGATTTATATATCAAATTAAAATTAATAAAAAATTTTTTATCAAATTAACTTGCAATTTTTTTTAATAAATAAAAAGTATATGTTTTGAGAATCAATTTAATATAATTTTATTTTAAAGTTAATTATTATAATTGGTGTTACTAACATCAAATAAGTCATGATCAGTTTCTTTATCTAATAAAATTACATATTCATTAGATTTTCTATAATCTTTTGCTTTTTCAAGTATTCTTTTTCAAAATTCAAGAATTATTTTTGAATTTATCTTTTTATGAAAAGCATATAGAAGCTTATTTCTAATAGCCAAAAGATCTGTATATGATCCTAATCTTGTTATCTCATCTTTTACAATTATCCAAATACTTTCAATTAGTTAAAGTTTGCAATAATATGGAAGAGTAAAAAAAATCTAATAACTATACTTCTTTGCTATTTTTACAGATGCAAATGGTATTTTTTCTTTATTTTTTTATACTAGTTCTAAGAGTTCTGACTTCTGTAATCCAATAGAAAAGATAATATCATGATTGATTAACTAATCAATTATTTCTGCTTTTCTTATACTTGATGTCAGAATACTTTTAATATGTTATTTGTGATACTGTATGCTATTTATATGAATATTTACTATACCATATTTAATGCTAATAAATTGGCAAAGCTTTTCAAAAAGATTCTCAAAAATCTTAGTGTTGAAATTTTCATAATAATTAATTTGATTAGGAGTGATATTGATATTTTTAATCACTACTAGAATATCTTGTCATACTTCTGCATTATATCATTTTTGTCTCCAGCTTCCTGATAATTTTATTACTGGATTTCAAATATAAATAGAGTTAGGAATAAGCTCACCATATAGTTTATTAGTATTATCATTTTTAAAAATAATAATAACTTTAAAAATCACTAAAAGTGATTTATGTTCTTGTACTAAAATAATATTATGATGCAGAAGCCAAGTATTTGATAAAGTGTAGTACAAGTAATAATATAATTTATCAAGAAAAACTTCTGGATGATATGGAATATTATTGTTATTTTTTATATTGGCAAATTGATAATGAAGATACTAATAACAAAAAGATATATTATTTGATAACTTGTGAAATATATTTTTTCATTCTTCTCAACTGTAATAGTAATTCAAATAGTATAGGATACAAAGTAGTTTTTATTTTGAAATTACATATCTATGTTCAGAAAAAAATGCTAGCAAGATGGGTATAGTGAGTTATTTAGCTGTCTTGTTAATATCAATAATTTTTGTATGTAAAAGAATGATAATATTTTTGTCAGGCTGTGATTTAGATTGCCCAAGATTTTTGTGTAATGAAAATTTATTATCATTGTGCTAATTCTAATCAGACACAACAATATCAACTATACTTTTCACAATACCCATAATCATGATAATATGCTTGCATAATATGAACTTCTGATGTTATTTATCTAGTGTGATAGGATTGGAAAAGTAATTGTGAATGTTAAAATTTTTATTTTCTGTTAATGAAACATTTTGTTATTTTTCTTGAGAAGTAAACATTGAAAAGTAACAAAATTTGAAAGATAGGTAAACTTACACATGTGCTACCAGACATGTAAAAATTGTGTGGTCTGGTTTGGTTACGCATGCAGATCACTCATGGAAATCCTAATCACTTATTTTCATATATGAATCTTTTTGCATAATATCATATATAAGATTAATTATTTAAAACTTAAAGTTATATATATATAACAAAAGAAAATATCATAAAGATAATTTATAATAAAATAAAAAAGTTAATATTATATATTATCTATATTAACAATTATACTTATCATTACACATTTTATTGTTGATATTTTTTATATAAATAATAGCTTTAATAATAGGACTTTATTATAATAATTAATATTTAACAAAATATTCTTCATCAGAAATATTAATCTAATTTTTTCTTCGTTATAATTATATTTTGTTATCATTATAACTATTAAAAACTCGATTTTCTAGTAATTTTTGTAACTTAAATAGGCAGGGTTTAAAGATAAATTTTATAATATAACTTGATGAATTATTTCAAAAACTTATAAATTATAAATTTTTGATAAAAATGCGCACCTCGTTATAGTCACACCCAATATAGTCACGCATTTATCATACCTCCTTACAGTCACATCCTCGTTATAGTCACTAGATTCTTTGTTCTGTGATAACGACTGATATGTTCAAATATCATTATGTCATAAGATCTGCGACGCCCAAACAAAGTGGGATCAATGATGAGAAACAAATGCGTGTTCAGAATACATAAATAAAATAAAATTGCGATGTATAAGGAATTCGTTTTTTTTAAAAAGCCTCTTTTTGAGGATCAAATTTTATTTTACGAAGACTACGATCAATTCATTTATTTATTTCATCTATCAATGATGATAACAGAATTTTTAGACATTAACACGTGTATAGTTTTATAGATAGTTTTGATTTAGAAGTCAAAACCTCGTTCACTTTCATTATTTTGAACGTCTATCTGTTTGACGTTAAAATTGTTTATTTGTCAAAGAAAATCGGGTCGATTGGAATATTTGTGCGTGAGAAAATTTATCGGGTATATATTAACGCCAGTTTTTTCCGTATGTTTGTATTTATACTTGCCACCGTATGTTTTATGGTCATACAAACTGAACGCCAATTACTGCAAAACGTGCAATACATAAATGGTTTAGCCACTTTGATTTATTTGTTGATATTTAATAGTTTGTACGAGAAACAAAAAAAAATTAGAGTATCGGGTATGCTTAACGTTAAATCAAAATGCTATAAGTTTATGTAGATGCTAAAAAAAGTGCCACAAAACGAAAGGTAAATAGAAGAATCGCCTTTTTTAGACATCATTCGATTGGTTTGATTTCGTTTGGTATCATTTTGTTTTACTATTATGATACAATTGTCGACTTAAAGTTAGCAGAATTAATCCATCATCTCGCGACAAATAAATAAATTAGAAAGTATTACAAGAGATGCTCAGCCACTTCATTTACTATCATGACTACCGGTTAACAGCAGAATTGTCGTTATTCATTATGGATTAAACAGGATGGTTGATAATTATAGTAATTAGTGAGTGAACGAGCGAATGGAATTCTGGGCGGTTTTGTTAAATGATATTATTTCTTTTTCATCAGCCTTGTGAAGGTTTACTGAAAATGATGGTGAGTTTGATCCATGTACATGTATAAATAAATTATGTGTATCCGAAAGAATATACTGTGCATTATTGATGATGGCAATTCAATGCAGCATACATGCATAAACAGAACAAGTAAAAATTAATTTATAACTGTCGTTATATCGAGATATATCATCGACACTTACATGTAGTATAATTGTTTTATGTGTGGTCGCGTTTTTATGTATATTTTTATTTTAATATAAGGAAATTATGAGAAGTAATCAATTGAATCTTGTGTTCATTATTCAAACACCCGTGCTTGCTTGTTACTATTGCCACTGTTGCATACATTTTCTCTATTTACCCCTCGCATCTTCTACTCTCCTCTTTTTTTTTTTTACTTATTTATTTATTATTTCCTCTCCTTTCTCGGTGGTGTCTTCATCTTTATTTATTATTCACTTTCTTTAAACATTACTTTTATATCCATTTCATTTAGTATAATAATAACAGTATCGATATTCTTTGCTTGATCAACAATAATCGTCGAGACGACGAACGACAGATTTTTTATATTCCCTCATAAAAAATTTCTAACGATACAACAAAAAAAGGAAGTTCTTTCAACTTCTTCCGCATTTTACTATTACATAGATTAACAGCATATAAAATATCGTTTCATTCATATATAAATCTATAAATAAATGAATAATCAAAATAAATAAATATAGATTTCATTTAATTTAAAGTATTATAACTGTCACCAACAAACATTTTAGATTTTACCATATATAACGCGCGCCCGCAAAGTAACAATTTTATCTTCGGGCATAATTTTTATATATATATATATATATATATATATATATATACAACACACACATTGCGCGCATTATATCAAACGATACGCAATCTCAGAATTCAAATTAATATATAAAAATAGATAATAATAATAACTTTCACGCATACCGGAGAAAAACACATAAATAAATACCCACGAATACATTCAATTTTAAAAACTTAAACAGAATGAAGAAGGTCAAAAACGTTATTCTACGCAGAGGACCATTTGGGTCAAAGAAATATCAAACAGACAAAGAGAAGTATAGTGATTATAATGACTCAAAAAGACCTCATACATTCTACTCTACATCAGTATATCATCATTCCAAGGGAATATCAAATAGAGACTTTTTCCCGTCGAGCGATGAAGACGAAGAATATCCGATACCACCTTCTCCTTTATTTAGCAATAACAAACGGTCAACATCAATGACTCAAACAATATTAACGAAATTGAAACATGGAATACGCGAGCATGGAACACAAGTTCCTACATCATCATCATCGTCATCCTCATCATCGTTATATTATTCTAATAATGGACTATTAACACCTACAACCACAGTTACTTCTTCTACACCATGTTCACCCAGAAGTGACTCACCTGAAGCGCCCATGACTCCACTAACCCCATTAATGAGTTCACCACCATCAACAAACAACACTACTCCCACCGCGGCATTCGCCGTAAACTACAAAAACGCCAAATCATTGAGTCAAGAAGGAAACGACATGAAACCGAAAACGACATTCTCGATTGAGCACGACAAAGTCGATTTGCATTTCGTGTTCGAAAACCGCGCATTTGTACTCGAGAATTGCAAAGAACGAGCCTTGTATTATTTGTGTTCGAAAATAAGAGACACGGTTGAGCCGGCGCTTAACCTCAAGATAAATCCATTGTTACTTGAATTGAATATTCCGCGTGTGAATTTAATTCAGGTCACTATTACGAATAAACTGCTTAGTGAAGAGGGTGGAATGTGCGGTATAATTAAAAAGTATGGAATATGCAAGGAGAGTCCACTTAAAGTCGAAATTCTAGGGAACATTATGGAACGAACATATTGTAAGTGATGACATTTTGGGAATATTAAAGAATTCAATTTCCCGAAATGAAAATTTCCTAATTCTAAAATTTACAAATAATAACACAGCACATGCTTCCGAAGAAGATTGGCCACATCAAATGGATTGTAAAGGACACATAACGATCACACCGCAATTACCAAATTTCGTGATTGATTTGTTCAATTGTCTGTCATACAAATTCGAAGGGAACAAAAAAGAAATGACCTTGCAACAGAGTAATACCGTGTCTGAGGTGGAAGAAGCAGTGAGCGAAGTGGAAAGTGATCCCGAGATGTTTACCAGTGTCTTGGATAAACTTGCGCGTCGATTGGGCGGGAATAACTTGGCGGTCTGTAATAAGAAGGACGGGATAATAACTGTATGTGAAAAATGAAATTCCTTGTATGTATTCACCTAGAATTCAGTTCGTACGTATTAATTGGCGATATTTTTTTAAAACATAAAAAGTCCTTTGGCGCAAAATTCAATGCGATACTTGATGAATTACATGAATTCACCGGAACTCAGGTAAACTTAATACAAAGTCATTCAAATCTTTAAATGAAAATAAATGTTAATTTGAAAAAAAATTACTTAGACACCTCAACATTGTTGTCCATGGATATTACGACAATCAAGCAACAAAACCACAATAATAGAAAAAGCTCCAGGCACAACAACATCACCAGCAATAATGCAATGGTTACAATACACAATAGATTTTGTCTGTTTACTATGGGACGCTGAGCGTGGCTCATTACTAAACAGCAGGGCTACTAATGTACCTCCGGAACTTCCTGCGTTACAACTCGAAGGGTCTATCGAACGAAATATCAAAGTTCCAAATGATTTATTAAACGGTTCATCATTTATTGACTCGATGCTCTTCAAGCATCGGCAAGACAGTGGAATGATAACAATAAGGCGTCGCGACGTACCCCTATTGACAAATTTCCTGCCAGAAAAGATCTTCCCGCGGATTTATTCCACACAGGATTTATTGCTACAGGACGCCGATTTGGATGATATAAAGTCTTCGGATGAAACGACGCAGTTCATTCCACAGTTCAAAAGTCATTTTGCCGTTGAGCTACAGTCACCAAAACTTCATATGGTCCGACTTGGAAATCTTTATAAGCATTGTGATGAGTGTTCACATTACGAGGAACATAACACGACAACTGACGATTTACGATCACTGATAATACATCGAACAGCGTTTGGTGGAACATATGGTGCTGTAATAAAGCGGCACGGAAAGGCACCAAATGAAGCTACCGAATTGGTGCTTAACCCGATACATAATTGCATACGCAAAGACGATCCGTATGTTCCGTTGGAATCGTTTAAAGATGACGGGTATATCGTATTTGGAGTTGGCGGCCCTAATTCACGTGAAGGAGGCAAAGTACCTTCGTTACGTGATCTATGTCGAAATTCTCTTGCACTAGAAGGCAAAGTTCAAGAAAAAACCCCTTCGCAAATAGACAAGGTATTTATTATATTGTTTGTAGGTTCAAAAAGAAGAGATGTGTGGTTTTAACGTCCTTTTCATTAAATTAGAGCAAAGAGCGACTATGTAGTGGCTGTCAAAAATGGTTCTTTAATCCAGCCGAGACTATAATTCTTTGGACTGCTGCCCAAGATTATTATTGCGGAATGCTAGTAATCGGTCATTATTGCACCTATCAATGTGTACCATTGAAAGTACGCGAAAATATAAAGAAAGGCGGGTGTCCTTGGGAAAGATAAAAATATTTTTGGTTCCACCTATATGATCTCTCATCATTCGATTTTATGATGTTTCTTCGCATTTCAAACCTTTTAAATATATTGTACACATAATTTCCCACCTCTTGTACAAATTTCCTTATTTTTGATTTACATGTACAAACACAATTAAGACTCTCATATCGAACATGAAAATTTGATATTTTACGCGATGCGCTTGGATATACTTTGTACGTGTGGATTTATATATATACTATAATATTATAATATCAATAATGTCTTATATTATATAGATAATTGTTATATATATATATATATATAATATATAAGATAGATTTTATATTCTTCTTTTGGTTGGTATTTCTTTTTTTAATATACATACACAGTTTTTTATAATTGTAGTTTTACTCTAATAACAGTTATTTTTGTTCTTTTACTCGCTATTTCACATAATTTGTCGTAAATATAATTTTTCCTTCCTTTAGCAAAATTAATTTATATTAATATTTTATATGATCTGGTGCAAAAAGATTTGTACCTATATATTTTTTAATTATATATATTTTATAAAAAAATTTGCTACTTTTTTGAATGATTATTTCATAAATCTTTTTATAATAAAATTAGATAAATTAATATAAACATATATAATAAATAATTTAACTTTATAACTACTGATTCAATCTTTATGAAATTTGGACATATGCTATATACTTGTGTCATTTTGAAGCTTTAATATTAAAATATATTTTTTTAAAAAAGCACTTTTTTTAGAAAAAGTATAAACAGTATTTATTTTGAGATACATATCTTTCTGCACAACGATTTACAATAATTATTAATAACGATAATAAATAAAACATTGTACATGTATTTTGCAAATTTTTCGAATCAAAATGAGAGTAACTATTAGTATATATAAAATTTGAATTAAAACATATCACATGGTGCGCCAATAAAATAGCTTTCATGTGTCATTATTGTTATCCCATTCATCCAAAATTTCCTTTTTGGGAAATATCAACAATTTCCCGAAATTTTATACTGGTAAATGCATGCACTTGCGGAATTATCGCTATCTAGAGTGTGTCTATAAAATTAACTTTGTGTAAATTAAAGAGATTATTGTCATTTTTCAATGAAATGACTAGCATCGTTTCACCATTTTTCTTACATTGCATCGTAAACAATTCGGCAGTACACAAGGTGTATACACAAATTATTCCTCATCGTGAATATACAGTATGTTGATGAGGAACATCTGATAGGAGGCAACGGAAACAGCCGTACTGAGCACATATGCCTACATTTGCTATTTGAGGGTTTGTGTTTAATGAAATTGGCAAGCTGAATCATTTTTAATGCATTATATTCCGTTGCAGTTGCAGCTGCTATCATTTAATAAAAATTTTGTGAAAGATAAATAGAAATAATCAACAAGAAAAAAGCATCGTGTATCATGATGAAAACACAAATGACCTTGGTTTTCTGTTGGTGTGATTTTTGCATCATTTTTGTATCATTTTTGTATCAGCAGCATCTATGTTGCTCAATTGAAATTTCAAAAGGGATTAGATTAGTGAATAATAAAAATAATACTTTGTCTTTTTAATTGATTGCCAAAAAGAATTGACAATATTAATTCGCCGACCTATTATTTATTGTTTAATAATTGATCTATTAATAGCCTAAAGGCAGGAGAACTTTATTCCAAATCAATTTAGAATGATATATCGGTTTACAAAGACACAAAGATGCCGAATCTGATAAAATCAATATCTTGTATAAACTTCGAGCACAAAGCTAAAACAGTAAACCAAATTAATGTTTAAAGAATGTAATGTAACTGTGTGCATGTACATTGATATTTAGAATGACACTTTTTTGGGTTAGCGATAATCATTTTATTGTTGTGCTTGAGCGGATCTTTCGGTATGAAAGAATTATACTATTTAATAATACCATTTTAGTCTGAAAATATATTACGAATGATAGTTATTATTATCAATTGAAATTTTTTTTTGTTCTATAGAACATTGAAAAGAAAAATTCTCGCGCAGCAAGACCAAATATGATAAATCCTTTGTCATTCTAAGGTTACGTCGCAATCATTGTACTATCAATTGTTTGAGGATGTGATACATGTGTATCTGAACATATAAACACATATAAAAACTGAAATTTGTTCGCTCGGGTGTGGGATACAAGAGGTCTTAAATCAGAGGGAAATATAAACCTATGGGCAGGTACGACTGTATGTATATTGATTATCCGTTTTTTTGACCCTGCATAATTTGCAATTAATCTAATGATTTATTAATAAAAACTTTAAATTAAAAAGTTTTATATAAAATAAAGTGTGAAACAATTTTAGAATTTTAAAATTTGCAAGCAATTTAAGGAATAAAGGTTGTGGGTTTAAAAATAAACAGATATTTAATGTTAGGTGGTAATTTCTTTCTAAGACGTAAAAATGCAAGTAATGAAAAAAGAAAAATAATTGAGATATTAGAATTTCTAAACCAATTGCTCTATAAGGTGATACAATTTTAATTCCGGAATTTTTGTCGTAAACCTACATGCATGTATAAATCAAACATAAATGGATCTGGTACAACATCCGAAATCCTGATACGGAATTCACGAATCCCGAAAAAACGATACTAAAAATTTAAACAGTTTGCGCTCCAATACTCAATAAACACTATACTAGTACACACTTGTAAATACGTGTTAAAGAACAATCACGTATCAATTTCCTTGTAGCACTTATACAGTATCGAGAACGAAGAATTATATCATACTCTAACATACATACAATGTGATTCAAAATTATTTGGAAAATGATTGTCATCAATCGACATGAAATAACCAAAATTAGAGACGAATAGGAGAATAGATATCCAGTAAACTTTCCTCTTTGCGACGAGTCTCTAAATTGAAATGGCTGCTACCACCTTCCGTGACCAACGACAAATGATCTTATCTTATTG
>CAJVPS010002484.1:0-12236 GCA_910591765.1 Ambispora leptoticha | reverse complement strand
AGTAATATATTTATTAAATAAATTTTCATTTTAATAATAAAGAATTCTGAATTTAATAATAAAAATCATTAAATAATAATATTTAATGAAATAAGTTAATTTAATAAATTTACATCATTAAACAATGATATTTAATGATCTATATCATTAAACAATAATATTTAATGATTTATATCATTAAATAATAATATTTAACAAATTTATATCATTAAATAATGATATTTAATGATCTATATCATTAAATAATGATATTTAATAATCTAGTCCATTAAACAATAATATTTAATGATATACATCATAAAATAATGATATTTAACAATATATATTATAAAATAATGATATTTAATATTATAAAATAATGATATTTAATATTATAAAATAATGATATTTAATGATATACTTTGTTAAACAATAATATTTAATAATATACTTTATTAAATAATATATATTGATGATTCTGATATATATTGATATATATTAAATATCTATTTTGATATGCATCAATAACTCCAATATATATCAATATATAACTAATGATAAAAATCAATACAAATCACCCCAAAAAATTTCCTGATGATCACAATTACTTCTGTTTCATAAAATAAAAAAAATGAATACTCTGATAAATACTATTATCTTGCTTTAATGAAGAAAGCTAAATAATTTGTAATCTTATTTTCTATCTAATCTGTGATTATTTTACAGGATAACAAAGTCAAGATTCCTCTTAATATTCCTGCAGTTGGAAAAATCTTTCAAACTATACAAAGTTCTCAAGAGTTAATTACATTACCAGATCATGATTTTCCAATTGACATGTAGTAAAAGTTGATTTCATCAGTCTATTTACTAATAAATCTAAGTGATATAAATGATATCTTTCACAATGATCAACTATTAATTTTTATCTATCTATAATATGAAGTTGATACAAGCTCTGTCACTCATATGAATAACTTAAATTTATTGATGCAAGATACCCACTTTGATAGAATATTAAAAACCAATGGCCAGATCAAACCTATCTGAATTCTTTTAGTTAATGGAGATCCAGATGAAAATTCTTATCATATGAAAAATATCTTTGAATATTGTAGAATATTTCACGTATTTGATCTTAATTATCTTTCAGTTAAAACACATGTTCCTGGTTAATTAGCATATAATCCAGTTGAATATAATATGACAATATTTTCTTGAAAACTTGCTAGAATAACATTATTGATTGACAAATATAGTTCCTATCTTAATTCTCAAGACCGAGTAATTGATTTAAAGCTTGTAATGAAAAACTTTTATTATGCTAGAGAGATCTTGTGTACTCTTTGGATATGGAATCCTATCTTTGGAAAGGCTATTATAGCACAATATACTAATCAAAAAAACTCTCCTTTTGCTAATATCATATTTTTAGAGCATGCTAAAGAAAATATCAATGAATCTATATCTTGGCAATAGCTAGAAAATCATATCAAAATATGTTAATACTTTTTTAACATCAAAAAATATGAAAATACTTTTTATTACTTATATAAATGATATGAAGAGGTAGCTATTCTTCTTGCTGAAAATAATGAATTTCTTTCACCTGTGATAAAAGAAAAAGATGGTCATTACTTGAATCCACTTCATATATTAGAGTATTGTGACAAGATTAAAATACCTGGATATGATACTCACTATTCTTCAAATACAAGTAATTATATTCATCTCTGCTATTCCATTTGCAACATATATTTTTTAACACTTTCATTGGTTGCACTACACAAGAAAAATCAACATTCAAGATGATAAGAATGACTAGCTAAGCAAAAGTGACCTATTAATTTAATTGATAATTTTTCTGTTGATTCTAGACAAGTACTAACCTCACAAAGTTATAAGATATTTTCAGAAGAAAAGTAAGAAGACAGCCAAATTTTTTATAATCTGAAGCTTTAGAAAGTTTCATAATTAAAGAATAAAAACTATAATCTGATATATTTCTATATTCTAATTGGCTAATAAATCATGTGCCATTTAAAGTCGTGAGATTTTGATATTTCTATGTTCTAATTGGCTAATAAAAATTCAAAATCACATGCCATATAAAATCACGTGAGACATGAGATTTTGAACTCCCCTTTCATAATGACGTAATATATATCCATCCTCTTATTAAACTAGAATTTATATTAATTTCCATCAAATTCTGGTAAAAACAAATTATCGATTTACATGGCCCATTTGTAGCAACGAGACATTGTATGTTTGGATATATCTTCGCCGGTAACGATTCAATCTTCGGCATCACCATCCATTTTATTTAAAACACCTGCTAAAAAGATGAGTTGTATGCAATACTGGTGATTGAGCAGAAATGCTAATAATTTGTTTTTGACTTAAATAAACGATAATCTTTAAAATCCTTGTTTTTTAGACTTTTGACAAATTGATAATCGCCCTGGATTTCTCAGGTTTCTTTCGTTTTGGAGTTAAATTCTTGTAATTTTTCAGGAGAACGATGTATCTGAATTAAATAACGTTTCTATTTAATTATGGGTAATTAGATGGTCGAATATTCTTTTATATAATATATAGCATTAATAAGTACACTCAATGGAAGAATTAATATAATACAGATATAAAGATTAAATTAATTAATGATAAATGCAAAATGAAATGACGTACAAACTTAGAAACCTTTTTAAAAGAATATTGATGTAATATTATTTTTTTCCATTTTCTGTCCGTTGTAGCTCTTTTCGTTGGTCATCCGCTTTTGAAAAAATCGACGTAATAAATGATGATTGTTGTTCATTAAGATTTTTAGTCAATAGGTTATATGATGCAGGATTATGTTGTTGAAGCCCTATATATATATATATATATATATATGAATATATAAACTAGTTTTCCCAAACTAATAATCCAAAAAAATAAAAAAATAATATAGCACCTATGAATACTTCTTGGAATCTAATGTATACATCTATGTCGTCTAAAGGTGATTCAAATAACGCCTCTTCTTCCATATCTTGATCAGTTTCCTCATCTTGTTCATTAGCGTGTTTAGTGGCCTTTAATAATAATGGTTAATTAATTTGCATAATAATAATCAATTGTAAATGTATCGACAGAATTCGTAACATTAGCAGTAGAATTAACCTCTTCATTTAGGAATTCCAGATATTCAGTATCTTCATCTCGCACATCTTCGTCATCTTGTAAATAACAGTATAATTAAAATATTGATAAATGTCATATAGACGTAAATAAGGAAGATAAAGTACCTTCAATGTCCTCATACTCCTCATCATCCTCTTCGTCCTCTTTATCTTCGTCACCATTTAGTTTTGCAACATTTGTATCATCGTCAGAGTCTGTGTTTTCAAAGTACCTTTTTATCTCTTGCCGAGCTATACCAAAAAATAATTATAATCAGGTTATATATTTATCTCAACGAATTAAATAGTTTTGCTTGTAATCATTATATGACGACGAAGATGATGTTGCTGTTGATAATGATTTATTATATAAAATTTACCAGCTTCTGCCTTTGGTAAAGTTTTAAATGTACTCAAAATTCCCTCAAGAACTTGAGGCCATACAGCGAGTAAAGCAGAAGGCAATTGCTCCATCGGGATTTCAATCAAGGAACACAAAGTCACTATAACTAGTTTTTTATCGTGAACACGAGTAAATTTGTCGAGATTATTAAACCATATCGTGAAAAATCCTTGTGTGAAACCGCGTTCTTCAAGAATGCGTAGTGTGATTAGAGGATTGTAGAATAGAGCGTTTACTACCTAAATAGAGGGGATTGATAATAGTTAAAGAGGGAACCAAGAAATATCTTCATTCCGGACACAAAGAATGAAATACATACGACTTCTATACAATACACTTTAAACGCAACACTTGATATTTCCTCTATTTGGCCAAGAAATTCAAAAGAAAGAGCAAGAAATAGTTCAACGTACTAGAAAGAAAAAAAATATAAAATAAATAACTTAAAAGTCATAAATGTAAAGTAATAACTCAATATAGTTAAAACAAACATGATCCACATGACCACGGCAATTAAGCAAAACGGATTCAATAAGCTTGCATGCAGAGACGCGATCAGTCTCGCCTAATCGATCACTTTTCATTACCTAATGCACAAAAAAAATTATATTTTTTATGAGCAAGAACTATTAAGATAAAGCATATACACGCATACCGTTTCGATAATGTCATAGATCTTGGCCTGCAGATTTGGATTCTGTACAAAGACTTCTGTTCCATATGAGATATAATTGTCCAATGGGGGCAGCATTTCTAATAAGTTGTTTAAAGCTTTAGATTATGCACCTATGTATAGTCAGATATGTTACCACAATATTAATAATAATACCTTCCAGGTAGTCAATACCAGAAGTTTTAAACGTCTGATAAATCAATTCAAACACACTCCACATTGTCGGCGATATTTGTTTGGTTGAAAATGTGCAACTATCGATAATATCAAATACTTCGTCATATAAATCTATAACAATGGAAATTTTATACAAGTTTAGTAGAACAGTAGTTTTAAATTGCAGAAAAATACTGCTACTTACCAACCAATCCCTTCTGTAATGTATATGTGATGACTGGCAATAGTGTATTTTGTAATTCGGATGATACCTCGGGTGTAGTATCCAAACTTAGAATTAAGGTGCTTATTGTTTTTAGCAATCCAGTTGCTGCCATGGTTTTGTCATTCGCTACATCATCAAAGTCTACTGCACCCAAGCCATCATCATCGATATTGTATGATGTGTCTTCTAAGTCTTTTAAAAGACGTAGGAATGTATTGCGCTAATGATAATTAAATAACATACACGTCAATGCTCTGCTTCTACAACCAAATGACAAGTGTTTGGCTTTCTTACCAATTGCTCACATAACTGTACTGCGAAAGGCGTCAGTTCTGCTGAGAATACTTCAACAAATTCTTCCGTGACAGTTGTTAGTGTATCAAGATCAATTTGATTTGTTAAATTCAATAATTCTGCAAATTGAATTTCATAAGCAAATTAAATTATTATAATATAGAACTTAACAAAAGTATAATTTTCATACCTTGCATAACCATTTGTAAATTAGGAACCAACGCATCTTTAACTTTTTATATTATTAAATAAAAATATGTCATGATATTTATATATCAAAAATATTTTAAAATAAATTTTTTACAATATTTATTATTATAACGAATAATTACCGAAATCATGGTGTAGTAAACTTTGCAATCCTAATGCGGCTTGTACTTTAACAGGTAATTCAGGATCTTGCATACACCCAGTGATTCCTTGAAATGCCGTAACAAGATTTGACTGGTTTTGGAATTCAAGATTGCTAAATTTGATCAAAGTGTCACATGCCTATAGTCGAAATCATATATATTAACAAATAAAAATTATAAAAAATGGATTAAATGAAATAGAGACTAAAAGTTTTAATTTACCCTAGCCCTCAAGAAAGGATATTGACTTCGAAATTCCGGGAACACATGTGTCGTAAAAAACCCTTCCATCAAGTGTGCCATATCAGATTTTTTACGCAACACCATGTCTGCAAGACATCCAACCATACTCAAAGCACCGTCCTTGGCACGAGGATCTTTAGCTTCAGGTGAAGCTTCGAGATACGTGTTCAAAACACTGTTGACAAAGCTTAGAATTCCGGTAAAGGTATATTTTTTTCGGTATTTTGCCAAATCCATAAGTAAAGTGGTAGCAACTATCGATGGGGAGGTTAAATCTTCAAATGGGTCAATTTTCTTGTGTATGTATTCAACGGGGTCTTCGTCCCATAGCTCTTGATCCAGTTCAGAGAAACATAGTTGAGGAAATATAAATTCTGAAACTATTTTTCCACTATGTGCTTTAAATATTTGCCATGTTGTTTTGTGGGTTATACTTTGATTTATAGAGAAATAGAGATAAGAGACGCGTACAAATATATTTTTTGGACCAAATAGCACGATTTACTTACGCATCTTTATAAAAATCCGCCAAATAAAACAATGCTTTATTACTAAGCCACTGTTTTTTTTGAATCCATAAATCGGTTTGTTGTAAATACTCGCGAAGAATCTGCGGCGCAAAATTATGCACAAAATTCTCAGCGAATGCTTTATATTCTTTGGAGGTCTTGGGAAGTTGTGCAGGGTTTCCATATCTTGAAAATAAACGATTCAGAATGCGAAATGCCCACTTTTTCACTTTCCACCATGGATAAGATTCACGATCTTCAAAATCTTCAGGTAACGAGGTTTCAGGTAACGGTTTCGCGATCATTTGCATGAATATTGTGCACCAAGGTATCAGCGAGTTGTTATCTTGTAATGTTGCAATTAATTCGTACTGAAATTAGAAACGATGTAAATGATTCAATAGTTTCGTATAATAAACAGAGTAATAAGCTACTAATTTGTACCTGAATCACCGAATTATAAATTTTGAATATGACTTTTAACATTTCGGCCGCATCTACACTATTTTCATTAACAAGATTTTGGGCAATCTGAAGGATCGCCGGAAATGTGGTCTGAATTATTTCTACGAGCGGACCTCGTAATTCATGGGTTTTCCATCTAATTAAACAATATGGTGATTAAACAACAACAATAACCACTAAACTATCATCAATACCACCACTCACTGGAATACTTTAACGACTTGAAACAAAGACAATAGTCCAATATAGACCACACGTGGATCATTTGACGCGACAAGCGAGTGAACTTGGTTCATGTAATCTGGCCAGTTTTCCGGAAAATCGTAAGTTAACACATTATTCAAACATTCAAGAAGTTGTATTCTGCAATAGTAATAATTGTGAATTACAAATATTTTATAATTTAAGAATGCGTTTAATTATCTTTTCTCTAACCTTACTACATTTTGTGTATTTACAAGTATCTGTAATATCATGCGTTTAAATGTTTCGCGATCGTCCTTCGAAATTGGGATAGCGCTACTGGATTGTGTTTCGCTATCGGTATTCCATGATTTTCGAATCCGATTCTTGAGATATATCGCAACTATAAGAATTAGAATCCACGCGTAAATAAAATACTTTGTTTTTTTGAGTGACACACATGAATGATTACGTTTTTCCAAGAAAATAACCAAGCGGCCATCATTTCGCTTATTTTTTATTGTAAAATACAAAATCTTATTTAATTTGTTTAAATTATGAATTTTTTGTTTATGACTAACTAAAAATATTTATTGGATTATCAATCTTAAATTGCAGTTTTCCAACTTTAAATATTCTGAAAAAAACTTCTAAAATATGACATATGAAAAAAAAACTAATACGAAAATTAGTTTTTGTATATAACATACTTGCTTGTCGTGCCCCAAGTTCCAACTCTTCAGAGCCCACTAACTGTATAAGAATTGGAAAGAACTCAGGTGTTGTTTCAACCTGAAGAAACAATTACTTAGTTTTGGTGGAAATTGAGTAGTATTACGAGGCAAACACGCAAATGTGCCAAAGGTACTCGTACCTGTTTTATTTGTAACTCGGCTTGCTTTCGTATATTACGATCGGAATGATAGGACGCGCTAAAGAGCTGATAAATGGTATGTGCGTTCATAATTTCAAAAATTCAACTATCTACGATATACGCGCGAAAATTTTTGTACAGTCGACCCTCTATATAATCACACTCTCGGGAACAGGGAAATGGGTGACTATAAAGAGGTTGTGACTATATGGAGGTAAATTTCTTCAGAGCAGGTGTGACTATATTATTGGTGGCAATGATCAACAAGAGATTGGTCACATAACGATAAACTATTTTTAGTCGTCGCTGAAACTTATTCTCTGTTAACCCGTCGATTTTTCGGAAATGGCAGCTACTACTACTACAGATCAGCAAATAAGACCAGCGACATCACCACCTCCACAACCGCCGCCACCACCACCAACGCAACAAGATCTCGATGAAACTGTTTTGAAATACCTTACGCTCAAAGGTTACATGCAAACAGAACAAATGTTAAGACACGAATCTAGATCTCGTGCACAGTCTCTTAGCGAAAATTCCGCGTTTCCAAACTACATTCTCTATTATAACGATGCGACAATCACTAACCCCGAGATTTATCATTCCCAGTATGGGAGCTTTCGTGCCTGGATTGATAATTCATTAGATACATACAAGGTTTATTCATTTCCGAATTCATATATTTTATTAAATTATACATTAACTATTATGTTCCAATAATTAATTTCTACAGTTAGAATTGAGGGCAATTCTTTTTCCCGTGTTTGTGCATGTTTATCTTGATCTTGTTGTCAAAGGCTTTAGTGCCGAAGGTTTTCTTTTTTTAATTGAACTGAATTATTGCACTTTCTTATTTATTACCAATATATTAAACGCTCATATCATTATATTTTCTGAAATAATAGCTACTCATTTTATGGAAACATTTAAATCCGACCATTTAGAGTTTCATTCTCTACAAATCAACAAAATCAGTGTGATCACACATCCTCAGCATGTACAAGAGAACGAGATTGCGCAAAATTTCAGAAATAACAAATATAATCTGCACTTATCCGATACTGTGTTAGGATTATGCATGAATTATCTGCAGGAAAACAAATTCAATGTTTTACTGAGAATTATCAATCAATATTTGAATGTAAAAAGTATATATTTGTATATTTTGACGGAATTAATGAAACTCAACTAATTATACATAATGTATTGATAGCAGAAATAGGTCATCAATTAAACACTTCATTACCCGAACTTGATCAAGCCAATGGAATCTCGGGACATACGTTCGATGAACTTGAGCAACTCAATAAGCAAAAAGTCTATCTGGGTCCAAGGCCTATGGATTCCCAGCTACGTGAAGAGATTGAAACAATTCTAAAGGAAGAAGAATCTCCTCTTCAAACAATCTATGTTAATAAGGTTTCTTGTTGTTTATCATATAATATGCATGTATCTGTTGATCTTTGAATATTATCGTTAATGTGTTCGTATGTAGTTCGATGATCCTATGCCAAGCCCGTCTCTTTTGCGAGAACTCAACGAGAGGATATCTAGGGAGCAGAGCTACGAAGGGTCTGAGCGAGGAGAAATTCCTTTTCCACCACAGTAGGTTCAGCTCTAGTGATTACTACAATCAGAATTGCCAGGTTTCACAATTTTTAGCGCTGACAATGGGGCGTTCAGCAAAGGTGTTGACGTTCAAGCTGAAATCGCTGCACTCAACGATATAAGAAACAGAATCACGTTAGGTCCAACTACCACGTTACCTTCTATCTGTTTTTATACTTTTCATAATACTTACGATAGGTAATGATTTGATTCTATTGTTATTTATTTCGAACCTCATGCTTAGATGTGTTACTTAGTGCTTTTACATATAAAATAGCTTAAATTGTATATCCATATCCAAAGATGCTTCTCTTATAGCTGGTGGTTTTGCAGAGTCTTATATTAAGATATGGAGCCTAAACGGAGAAAAAACAAAAGCACTCCGAAATAATATCAAACCAAACTATGTAAATGGATGTAGGTTTCTGCAAAATTGACAAATTCTTTCTCCATTAGACATTAATTAAACTCGATGCTATTATAATCAGCGGCGTTTGATCTTGAACGATTTAGAGAAAAAGAGGGTAGTGAATTTAAGCGATTAACCGGTCATTCTGGGCCCGTTTTCGGACTAAGTTTCAGTCCTGATAGGAGATATCTGGTATCATGCTCCGAAGACAAGACTGGTATGGACCTAACCGACGATCATATTAGACATTTTATTAATATTTATTAATAGAGAATTTTTTTATCCCAAGTAGCTCGCCTTTGGAGCACAGATACGTACACGAATCTTGTTTGCTATAAAGGACATAACTATTCTATTTGGGATATAGATTTTTGCCCTTTAGGATTTTATTTTGCCACAGCCTCTCATGATCGAACGGCAAGGCTGTGGAGTTGTGATCAAATTTTCCAATTGAGAATTTTCGCTGGCCATTTATCAGATGTAGACGTGAGTACTGAAGAGAATTTTTTTATCTCTGATATTCATTTTTTATAATAATAAATGTTACTATGATAATAATCTAGACAGTAAAATTCCATCCCAATGCGAGATATATTTTCACCGGATCGAGTGATAGAACTGTTCGCATGTGGGATATTCAAGAAGGTGAAACTGTTCGCGTATTCTCTGGGCACACTGGTACCATTTATTGTTTGGCCGTATCTGATGATGGAAAACTATTGGCTTCCGCAGGTAAAATACTTGCGACATGGGAGGAGCAGATACTTTGCCATCTTTATCAATTAATTTGTCATTTTCGGATTTTCTTTGATAGGAGAAGATAAGACTATCAAGATTTGGGATCTTGGGTCCGGTAAATGCATTAAAACAATGAAAGGTCATCAAAGAATTATCTATTCATTGGATTTTAGCAAAGAACGTAGTATACTCGTGTCTGGGAGTGCTGATTCTACTGTTCGTGTGTGGGATGTGAACAAAGGGATTACAACGGAAATAAATGATAGTCCTGAAACATTGATAAACAGGATTCAAATGGAAGAGAGTTCTACAGTAAATCCTGTCAACGAACGAGCAAAACATGCCGAAGAAAATTTACACAGGTATCTTTGCTGTAATTAAAAAAATGCTTAGTTTTAATTATCTATTAGTACTTGTCGGCTAAAGAACTGTATATATTTGCTTTGTGCTTGATAGCGATGATCTCATCTCGACCTTTCCAACAAAACGCACTCCAGTATATAAAGTGTTATTTACGCCGCGAAATCTATGTTTAGGTGCTGGGTCTTTTGTCGCTAGTGATCTTTAGCAAGGTTTTTACGATCATTCTCATATGTAATAATTTTCATGTATTACTTTGTTCACGCGTTAGCACGATAAACATATTGAATATTACTCTTGATTCAAATTTTCAAAAGTAATTATACAAATTTTTTTAAAACAACAATTAGAAAATTATACTCTAATTAATAATAATAAATAATTTCAATATTGAATAAAATGATCTTAAGACTCAAAAACATCTTTGTTATTTATAGAACGCTATCTTTTGGCTATTATATAACAGAATTGTCTTTGCAGATTATTAATACAAATTTGAGATTTATTATATTGAATCCAGTTTCAATTAGTAAAGCTGAAAGATTTTTAATATAATCAGAATTATTTATAATTATTACTATAAGATATATACAAAATATAATTTTTTTTATAATAATATTATTAATAAAATTTAAAATTTTTAATTTAAATAAAAAGAGAGATATTTATTATTTATATATATAGTGATTATCAAAAGTAATATAATACTTAAATTTTTTACTAATTATAATTAATAAAAAATTTAAGTATTATATTACTTTTGATAATTATTATAGATATTAAGCTAAATTACTATTTTTTATTAAAAAAAAGATCAAATTAAACTTATTAATTTATTAAATCTAATAAAATTAAAATAAAATAATATTTATTTATTAAAAATTATATTAAATACTGTAAATTATTTTTTTATAAAAATAAATATAATATTAATTTAAATAATATATAAAATAAATAATTAATCTAATAATTAAATTTAATAATAATTATTAAATAATATATTTATAAAAATTATTAAGAAAGAGTTATCAAATTCAAGATAATATCATAATTAGTTATAACTTAATTATAATTCTCTAATTAATTATTATAATTAATTATAATTAAATTATAATTTTCTAATTAGTTATTATAAGTTATAATTAATTAAGATATTATCTCTAGTCTTAATTATATATTATTTTTATATTAAATATCCTATTTTTATTATAATTTTTTTCTAAGCTAATAAAATTTATATTATTATGATCTGATGCATTAATATTATTACTATTTTAAGATTATGCGTATATAATTATTTTAAAATGGTAATAGTAACTATATTTATGATAGTTATTTACTTTTATAATTTCAGAGATTATATAACTGATTATTTTTTCAATAAGATGATGTATACAAGATTTACTTCTAATAAAATATGATTATCTTCTTAATAAGATAATTTATATGTGTTTTATTTATAATAAAAATATGATTATCTTCTCAATAAGATAATATATATGAATTTACTTCTGATCAAAATGCTCTCTCAATAGAGCAAGAAGAAAATAAGATAAGATATAAGATAAAATATGTGTGTTTATTAAAGAAAAA
>CAJVPS010002483.1:0-12242 GCA_910591765.1 Ambispora leptoticha | reverse complement strand
CATCTAATGCAATATAATATTTCTGAAGTATTTCACATAAAGTTCTATTAAATCATTCTACTATTCCATTAGTCTGTGAATGATATGGTGATAAAACTTATGTTTAATTCCAAATCGAGTGGTGAGTTCTTCAATTACTTGAGCTGTAAATTCAGTTCCTTGATCAGATTGTAATTCTTTAGGATATTCATGTCTACAAATTATTTCTTCAAAAATAAATTTGAAAATTATACTAGCTTCTTTATTTGGAATTACTTTTACTTCAGGTCATTTTGTGAGTGGATCTATTGCTATAGCAATATATTGATTTCTTTTCTTGGTTACTTTACAAGGGCTAACAAGATCAATTATAATTCTATCAAATGATTGTCCAACTTTAATAGGATGTAAAGATTGTTTTGTTATTCATTTATTAGTTCTTTGACAAGTTTCACAAGATTTAACAAAGTTCTTTATATCTGTTCCTATTTTATTCCACCAATATCTAATAGCAATTTTTTTTATGTTGTGTAGCCATGCCAAATTTTATTAATTGTGTAATTAATACATTTTCATAAATTTAGCTCACCCATCTATACTAAATACAAAGAGATGTGACTAACCACGCTTGGATTGTCATGACTATATATTTATAGAAACTATTTTATTACCCTATTTTTCTCCTATATATTCTTGATTTGTAAACTCATCTGCTAAGAAATTATTATAATTTTGTTCATTGCATTGAAATAAGTGATGTAATTGTATAGAAATACCACAGATGCAGGTATGTCTATTGTGTATAGCTATTGATGATAGTGAGGGCTGATGTTATTTGCATTTTTTTTTATTGATTGTTAGGTTATTTTTGGTTTTTGTTTGGACAGTATTTTGTTTGTATTTCTTTTCTTGTGTAATATTATTTTCTTTTTCCCAATTGATTTGAGTTTTGCATCTGTTTTTCTATGTGTTTTTGTATGACAATTTTGCATCTTGTTTATCAAGTGTACAAGTAATTTTGTTTGTTTCTTCCTTGCAAATTCCAAGATTTTTGTGTTATTATATAAATGTATTGGTTATGATTCCTTGTAATAAATATTTGGTGATTGTTGTATCAAAGATTATGTTTATTGTTTCTTTTGTGATAAGAGGTTTCAGTTATTTATTGAGAATATTATCAATTATTTTGATCCATTATTGTTTTAGACATGTTATTAAAGGTTTTCTTTGTTTGTCATGGGCATATTTCCAGAAGTGTGATGTGGTTTCAGATTCTTGGAAATACATTTTGCATTTGTTTGTAAGATATATGTTAGGCCAACAAGAATATAAGTGTTCAGCTGTGGGCAAACAATTATGGAAGCTCTTGATTAAGAAAGTTCGCATATGTGCTGATTTGGATGATGTGTATCCTGATGTGATTTTTCCATCCCAGTGCCAGAGTGCTAGTGTTGTTTCCTAGTTTATAATTGTTTCTGCATTTTTCATTATGTGTGCAATACTTTTGTGTTTTTGCCAATTGAGTTTTTTCCTGTTTAATGAATGTGTTTTGATGAATTGGCGAAGATTAGAGTTGATTTCTGTTGAATTATACAGTACTTAAAATTGTAAATTGGCATGTGATGATTTGGCTAAAATGATTGGAGTACTATTATTTGCATGTTTGGCGAATTGGTCTGCTATTTCATTCGGGATTATATTGCTATGAGCTTTGACTTTCTTTAGTGTGATTGTAAGAGCTTTTTCTTTGATTAGCTGGAAGATGTTGTGCCATATTGGTCAGGCTGTGGTTTTTAGTTTGGTATGATTTGATAGGTTTGTTTTGATCTATTTGTTCAAGGTGGAAATTGCTGCTTGGCTATCTGTATTAACTTCAATTTTTGAGTTTGGTATTATTGCTTTTAAGACTGTTAAAATTGTCATGCCTTCTGCGATTGTGAAAACTTTTTGTGGGATCATGGTTGTGGAAAAGCTGATTTCATTTAAATTGTCAGTCTATGCTACGCTGCTTTTTATTTTGTCTGATCCAAAGTTAATGATAGAGCCATCAGTGTAGATTTTGTGTTGTTTTGATTGTGCTAAAAATATTGTTGCATGTTTCCATTCTTGTTATAGTTCTGATGGAATGATTAATGTTTTTCCTGTGTCATTAAGGATATTATCAAAATCAACTATCTTATTCTTGAAGAGATTTTTTTTGGATGCCATGACATATATTTGTAGTGACTGCTATTGGATTTGATTTGCCATGTGTGATGTTGAATTGATCTGTCTAATGCTATTATTCATGCTTCAATAATTTTGAATCAGTTTGGTATTTTGTCTTTGCTTATATCTCGTGTGTATTTGGTATTTTTGGACCATGTGACTAGTTTGCCCATTTGATCTGTTAGTTGTTCCAAATAGAGGAGATTTTCTTTTTTGAGATCTTTGTGATATTTTTAGTATAATGAATGTGGTGCTATTATATTTTTGATAAACCAGTTGTATCCATAGATAAGTGCAGATGTCCATGTGTTATTTGAAGAAATTTTGAATCTAATTCTTCATTCTGCCATAATGTTGATGATGTCTGCTATTAGATTATAGCCTGGTTTGATTTTTTCTATTTCTGGTGTTTCAAGTATATTGAAGGTTGACTAGCATTATTGTTAAAGGTTTGCTAGTCTGATTTTTGTTGTTATTGTTGCTAAATCAGTGGAGTTCAATCTGATGAACAATTCATTAACTTTGCTTTTGGCTTGTAAATCTGCTATGTCGCATAAATTATAAATTTCTGGATGTTTAAGGGCTGCAGAGAGAAAGATTTGTGGGAGGGATGCCTTTATTCTGACTGTGTTGTTGATTATTGAGTTCCATTTGTTTGTGTAGATTTTGTTGATAAAGGTAAGCATTGTTCTGTATTTGATTGCTGGTGCAATTACATTATTGAAAATATAAATGGTTTGTTTGTCTGTGATTTGCTTGCATCTGAGTAGAGTGCAAATATGTTTGATTTCAGAGTCTGTCATGTTGAGTACTGTATTGGATTTACTATCTGCTTGTAGCCATATTCCAAGGTATCTTGCTGATGTGTTGGGTGGTAGTATTTTAATATTGATGTTATTGTTTAAATTGAGAGCGGAAAGATTACTGGTATCTGGTGTGATGTGAATTATCTCTGTTTTGTCATAGTTGATTTCTATATTTGTCATCTGAAAAAAACTGAGAGCTGTATTTAAGATGTTTTGTGCTCCTTTTGTTGACTTGGCTATCCAGCAAGTATCATCCACATATGCCAGATGATTAATAGTGTATGTTGTTATGGTATTTTTTGTGTTATCAATATGTTTTGTGTTGGTGTGATGTAAAATATATCCTTCATTTTTGTGTCTTGTGCTGATTTCACATAATAGTGGATCATAAAATATTCGTCATAGTATTAGAGAGTATGTTTCCCCTTGATCAATTCCATTTTCTATTTGATATGTTGGGCTTGGTCCATATTCTGTTAATATTGAACTCATTCTGTTTTGGTGAATATGTTCTAAAATGTTTATGATTGTTTTGTTCATTTTAATTCTATTTAGCGCTTTTTCTAAGGGGATTCAGCCCACTGAATCAAATGCCTTTTTCATGTCTTGAAATATCAGCCATGCTTCTTTGTTAAACTCTCATGCATGTTTCATGATGTTATTTATAATGTAAATTGGAATGTATGTGCTGGTATTTTTTAAAACTGATATGTTGTTGCTCTGAAGTATGTTGTGTTTTTCACATATGTTTGATATTTGATCAGTAATAATACAAGTAAAGAGTTTTCTTGCTATTTCTATTAGTGTTATGGGTCTGGTAATGTTGATGTCTCCTCTCCAGCATTTGGGTTTGGGACTTAATATTATTGTGGCTGTTTTCCATTCATGAAGTACATCTTCTTTTATTAAGCATGTATTGAATAGTTGGCAAAGTGATTTGATTATTTTGGCATTAGCATGTTTCCATAATTCTATGAGAATTCCTAAGGGTCCTGGTGCTTTATTATGAGATGAATTTCGAAGTGTTTGTGATATTTCTGATTCATTAATTGGGTTGGATATATTATTAAAATGTGATCTTGAATATTGGATTTGGATTGATATTGGTCATGTTATTAGTAAAATTCAGATTAGTTGATATTGCGCTTTTTTGTCCATTGCTTTGCTTTGACGTTTGCTATTTGTTTTATTTCTTTTGGATCACTATGATATCCATCTTCATCTATAATATGATCTAATATTATGCGATTGGAATATTTTTTTAGTATTCTTTTTATCATATTGCCTTTTTCTGTTTCAAAAGCTTTTTCTCTTTTTGTGATTGCTGATACTATTTGTTGGATTTGTTCTTTTTTTATTTTGAATTTGTATGCTTTGCAATATTGTTTGTACCATATGTTGATTTGTTCTTTCTACTGTATTATGCTATCATTAGAGCTCTATTCTGGAAGATTGATTGCATCTTTTGGAAAAATTGAGGACCATTTTTGATGTAGATTGCAAATTTGTAATTTGTTGGATATATTGATATTTTGTTTACTGATTTGTTTAATATTGTGTGTGATTTTTTTTGCTTTGAACAGGTTTGACTCTTTTTTGGTATGCAAATTTGTGACTCCTAATTTTTTGGTGGATAATGTTTTTGCTGATTCTAATATTATATTTTTGAGGATGTTCTAGTGAGCGTTGATATCTACTTTAAATGAGAGATTTGTAGAGATGAGTTTGATGAAGTTTTGATGGGTATTGGTCTTGTATGTTTTCCAATCTGTTTCAGTTATTTTTTTGATATTGATTATTTTACGAAAATATTTTTTGTATTTGCATTTTTGGTATTGCATTCTTATTAAGATTTGATTGGTATCAAGATTTATACCAATTGGTATGTGATCAGAAAAACTATCTATTGGTTGTATTGTTATAGGAGTGGAATGTGCAGCTATTAATAGATTGATGAAAATGTAATTTAGGATTCTAGTTATGTTGTGTTGTTGCCAAGTGTGTGTAACTGTATGTGTATATATATTTGTATCATGTGTGTTAATGAGTCCATGTCCAATGATGTTGTTGATTGTTGAATATTTGGATTGATTGTTCTTATAAAAAATTGCATCTTCATTGAAATCTCCAGCAATTATAATTAGTTCATTTTTTGTTGTGACTTTTGTGATATAGTTAATTATTCGCTGTTTAATGATGGATGTTACCTGGTTTATTGATGCTGGGTTATAACAGTTAATAATGTGTAATATTTTTTTTCCTTTGAATTTTAATGTTAGATATAATAGTCTGCCTTCAAATTTGTTAATTTCTTTAACGTGTCTGGCCCATTTATTTTTCATTATTATTGCTATGTCTTGTCCAAGTGTGTATGTAGTTGTTGATTCATAAAATGCAGTAAATGATTTGTGTTCTAGGTTGAATTTGGGTTCTTGATTTTTTCAGAGTTTGGTTTCTGTAAGAAAGGTGTAATCGAAGTCATTTTCATAAATCCGGTCATTGAGAGTATATAGCTTGCTTGTATCATTTATGTCTTGAACATTTATTGTACAAATTTTCCAATAGTTGTAATTGTTGTTATTCATATGATAGTTATTTGTGTTTGATATTATTTGTGTTTGATGTTATTTGTGATGCTATTTGCTATTGCTGCAAACCTTGTTTAATCCCATTGTTATGTGTTATCATTGTCTAATGTGATTGTTTCTGTTTCCATTGTTTGTGATGTTTGAATAGCTTTGGCTAAAGTGTTGATTGATTTTTTGAGATGGGTGAATAGATTCAGTATTGAATTGATGCGGTTGTTAAGGATGTTAAATTCTTGCAAGTGTTTATTGTTATTAATTTATTATTGTTGAATTTGTTTTTCTGATGTTAGAGTTGCAATTTGAATATTCATTTTTTCTGTCAAATGGTTGATCATTTTCATTGCATTATCTAGATTTTCTTCAATTCTGTTCATTTTTTCTTTTAGTTCATTCAATTCATTTTGTTGGTGATTGGGTTTTTCCTTTGCTTGTTTTTGGTTGTCTTGTTTTTGATTTATGCTGATTTTTGTGACATTTGTGAAGGTATAGTTTTTAGAGATGAATTTGTTATTATTTTGGAGTTTGGTTTTTTGAGGATGGGGAAAGTATTTGAATAAAATGGGTTGAATTGTATTCCATTTGACTTGTTTGCTTGATATTTTGTTTTTTTCCTGGCAGTTTATGATAAGATGATCTGCCTGATGGCAGAATGTGCATGTTTTGTGATTGGTTGTTATTCAAACTAAATTGTGATTGCGAAGTGAATATTTGGTTGATATTGCCTTTTCTCTGTTATCACTAGAGTCAAAGGAGATAAATGTGATTCCTATTCAGTTGTATTTGTTTCTGGTACGTGGAATAAAGCAAGTTTTTGCTTTGATTTCGTCAAGTAGTTGTTTTAATTTATATGCTGTATATCCTGGTGAAAGATTTGTTAGTTTGCTAACAAATTAATTGTGGTATTCTTTGATTTCAAGAAAGTTATTTTTTGGATATACTCTGCAGCTATCTTTTTTGATTGTTATTGCCCAGATATTTTATATATCAAGTTGTTTATCTGTTTCTTCAAAGTTGACATGTGCTGTTTGCCATCTGGCTTTTTTACGTACTGATTCAGATTTGACTTTTCCTATAGTAGAAGCTGCATTATTAATGTCTGCAATGGTTATGTCAAGGGGGACGTCATGAATGATGATGTCAAAGAATGTAATTTTGGTTGTGGGTGGTTGAGCTGAATTATGTTGAATTGCTTAGATTTCAAAAGTATCTTTCAAATATTGGATTGCATTATTGCAATTGGATTCTGTGTTGAATTCTATTTTGTATTGATTGTAATGCTTGAAATTAGGTTGTTGAATTCTGATATATCCTATTTGATTGCAGATTTTTATAAATCCATGCTTTTTTTCTTGTAATTTTTTTGGTACAATCTGTTCACTTGTGATTATGAATGCGTATTTTTTTGTGCTGCTAATAATATTTCAGTCTTGGTTATTATTTTCATTATTATTATCTTTGATGAGATTAACGCTAAATTTGGACATTGCATCACTTTTGTCATCAAACATGTCTTCTGTCTAGTCATGTTTGTTTTGTTGTTGTTTGTTTTTTGTATTTTCGATGTTTTTATTTTTCATGTTTTCTGTATTTTTGTTTTTGCTGATATTATTGCTATTATTGGCATTATTGCTAATATTGTTATTATTGGTATTATTATTGACGTTTTTAATTGGTTGTTTTTTTCCTTTCACCATGTTGTCAAAAGATGAAAAGATTAAGATGAGAAGAGATGATTAAAATGAGATATCTGATTGATTATCTTCTGTTATTTTTTGATTATTGTTTTTATTTTTTTCTGTATCTATGTTGTGGGTGATTATTAGTTTTCTTTTTGAGGAGAAATTTTTTGATGGAGTAGGTGATATATGAAGGAGTTTTATTCTTTATTGAAAGATTCTTTCAGGTGGATTTTCTGGTATTTTTGGGCAGTTTTCTTCAATATTATGGTTATTTGAAGAAAAGGAGTCTTTTTTATTATTGTTATTAGCTTTGATGAATGAGTTTTGGTTGATATTTTTTTGTTATTTTCTTTATTAATTGTTTCCAATGTGTTTTGGTCTGTTTTGACCAAACTGGAGCCTTTTTGGTCAGATTTTTTTGTGTTTGTGCATTCTTCTGACAGTTTAAGTGCTTTTGATATGTTTTTATTTAAGAAAAAATGGTTTGGTGTTGCTGGAAAAAAACTTTTTCTCTTTCTTTGTGACGTAGTAAATATTAAAAATTGATAATGAAAAGAAAATTATCTAAGATAATAATTATTTAAATATTATATAAGATAATAATCAGAATCTAATGATCTTAATATTATTAAATTCTCTGAATTTTTATGAGTCTAATGATATTAAATTTATTAAAATTGGATATAAATTGACTGAGATATTTAAAATTAAAGTTATTTATTTAAAATTATATAATAATATAATATCTAAAATTTGATTAGCTAAAACTAATGATGTCATTGATAATATAATTGTAGCTAATTGTGACACATATATTGCAATTACCAACAAAAACTATAACTATTAAAATTTAAATAAATAATTGAGGAGTCATCTTTAGTAACAAATATCTACTATACTCAATAATCTTACAAATCTGCTTATAATCTATTCAGATAGATTAATACAAAACTCATTCACAATGCAAGTAAAAGCAGATACTATATGCACAACATGGCCACCTTCAACATTAGTCTTTTTCTTAATATCAAAAATACTATCTATCACTAAAGCAGAAATCTTTATAATTTGCATAAGTATCTAATAAAATATTTGACTAAAGTCAAAAATGCAATATGTGATTATTTTAACTAATAATATAGGAAGCGTAATATACAAAATTAACTATTTTAATAATGAAAAGATATTTATAAACCAAAAGCATCAATAGAAACTTATATGTTTAATCCAGTTATAAAGTCTATTACAATTAAAAAACTTCAAGATTAGCTAGTATTAATTAATCCTAATAAAGCAACTAAAATTAATCTTATTAAAAATGCTTTCTGATAATACTACAGAAGTAATCTTCATATGATGCTCATAATACTTTTTAATAAAAACAAGACATATCTTATGAATAGAAACAAACTAGTATTATTATCATTTCTAAATCAATAAACTAAGAGAGAAACTTAGATATAACAAGATTAATAGCTTTGCTTAATACAGTTTAGAAATTATTTATAAGAATTATAATTAGTCATATCTCAAATATTTATATTAAACATAATATTTTTAAAGGTAACAACTTTTTAGTACTCATAATTACTACTATAAATAGTTGATTACATATTATTAATAATATAATAAAAGATGCTTAAAATATAAAAAAAAACTTTTTAAGATATATATAGAGCATATAATATTATCAGCTGATCAATTTTAAAACTCAACTTAAAGCATATAAAAATAAATTCTAGTTATATCAATCTCTTACAAAATATCTAAACAAATCAGTTTAATCAAATATACACAGAATATGAACTTACAGAGCTATATCTAGATGATCTTAATTAAAAAGAAATACATTCTTCAATTCTATAATACATTTTCTATAATTCATTATTATGTATAATTGATTCTATTAAAGACACTTATGGATATAATACTAATAATTTAATCATTCACTTTTCTCATTTTAAGCCAAATCAAATTAACATAAATATATCAAGCTTAACATTTATAAATAATATAATCTGAATATCTAATTCCAAAAAAATATGACTAATATTCTCAAAATAGTACAAGAATTCTATGATATATATAATATTGAAATTAATACTAATAAACAGAAATACTCTCAATCAATTCATCAAAATTAAATAAAGATATCAAGCTATCCTTTCAATAATCTAAGTCAGAAATTAAAGTCATTTCATCTAATAACTATATCAAATATCTAGAAATTTTAATTAGCACAGATAGAAAATTCAAAGCTTAATAATAATAAATTGAAATAAAAATTAATTTTATAATATCAATACTAGGAAAAAAATTTGTTACAGACAAGCAGGTAATATACATTTTTAATAGAGTTTTATTTTCTGCAATAAAATATAAAATTTAACTTTTCATTCTATCAAATATATTTTGTAATACAATATAATGAGAAAAATTAAAAAAAGTTATTAAATAAAAAACTTTACTATCCTCAGATAGTCTAAACTTAATTTTATTTCATCCAGTATAACTTACACAAGATAATATCTCTGACATCTTAGCATGACTAGTGATGGGAGTTACAATTAGTCACAACTTTATCACAATTCTCTGATTGGCTATTACAACTCTGTTATAATTCTCTGATTAGCTGCCACAAGCCACAATTAATTAAGAAGTCATCTTTTTTCTTCAACTTAATAATAATACTTTAATTGACATGACAACTCATATTAGACTATAACACTTATAATTTTAATGATAGTCAGAAATCTTAATACTAGTCTCATTTATATTTGAACCAAGTTCCATTAGAAAAAATTTAATTGCAAGCATTATTATTCTATTAATATATCTCTACAATATTTTTTTCTGACTATAAATAATAATAACTTAATATCATAAATAATCTTCTTTAAATAACCTCTAATATGAATTCTAAATAACTAGCCAGACTATAGATAGGATTATAAATTATTAGCCTAAGATAATATACTTTTTTTATCATAATTAACAAAATATAATAGCTTACAATTCATATTATGAAAATAATATAAATGTAAATACAGAAATATAACATATGAATATGAATCAAAATAGTTTGCAAATATAGAACAAAGAATAATTACATTAAGTATATTTATTAGTTCAAATATTACTAATAAATAATATGATATAATGTAAGCATAGTATGAGATATCAGGATATAAAGTCTCAAAACACTTTAATAGTAACTTAGCTCTCTACATAAAATGATAAATTCTAAAATTAAAAATAAATACACTTAACACTGACACATTCTTTATTGATAGATCTATAATAAATATAGAATTTCCAATAATAATAGCTGAAGTAGCATGAACAATATGATTCTCCAATCTCAATTTCAAATTTATCATAAAAATTCAATCTCTATTACTAAAGCAGAATTATTTTCAGAAATTCTTCCTTTAAACTTTAATATTCAGATTTTAACTGATAGTTAATTAGTAATACAAGAATTCAATTATAATATAATTTATTATACTAAATAATCTATAAGATAATTATATCAATAATTAAACTAATTACTTTGAGAAATTCTCATTTATAATATCAGTATAAATAACTTAAATATAATACTTAAAAAAGTTAAAGATTACTCAAATAATCCAGATAATGAGATAGTTAATCAATTAGCTAATTAAGAATACAAAATAAATCATCTATTTATTAACTATTACAATATACTAATATCTAAATTTATATTAATTTTTGATCAAAATATGAAAATAGAGTCAAATTTGTGATAATTTCTCAAAAAATATTATTATAATATATGTATAATCAAATAATAATACAAAAATAGGATTAATAAAATACTTTAATTATTATATCAAAAAATAGATTAGATATTTACTTTTCAAGTATGAAATCAAGATAAAGGAGTAAATAGTAATATAATAAATATATACTCATCTAAAACTAGAATTTTTTTTATAAATCTCAGAATTCACAAGTCACATATATATAAAGATGACTATTATTTAATTTGCAATAATACACAAAAAGATTAAAGATATCTTTGATTCTGTTCATTAAACAAGCATACTAGAAATAATATTAAGTAACAACTATCAATAATTCTTGAAAAAATAGTTATATTATCATTAAAAGATTCTAATAATAGAATCTTATAATATATAATCAAACTATACTTTCAAAAATCATAATCTTAAAAAGCTCTTTAATATTACCAATCAAAATATACTTAATTAAATATTACTATATAGGCTTGTATCTAAGAACTAATCCAATTTTTTTATAATCAATAAATTCCAATATCAACAGCCAGAATAATATTAATAAAATTTATAAAATAGATTTCTAATAACTTCTATACTAACATTTGATTATCTAAATATAAATTAATCAACCAAAAAGAAAAAATAATAGAAATCACATGAAAAAAAAATACAACATATAATAGATAATAAAGATTATCTAATAGGTCCACTAGTCATAATTCCATATTAAATTATTAGCAAAATTTGAAAAGATCTATTTCTTTATATATGTAATTATCAAAGAAATATCTATCAAAATGAATAATGCTCTTACAAGTAATTATAAAAAAATATATTAATCTATCACAAAATATATTTATTTTATGTATTAAATCAAGCAAAATTGTTTTATTAGTAAAATTAATTTAGTCTTAGATAAATCCAAGATGACTAGTCACATCTTATATTTTAAATGTAATATGAATGATCTCTAATCTATCAATTATTAGTATATAATTAACATAAAATTAATATAAATGAGAGATAAGATTATATTATAGTAATTTAAATAATAATAATAATAATAATAATAATAATAATAATGCCAACCTTATCAGAACCAGAACCTCTTAGCAAAATAACTTCTCACCACTCATACGAAGCAATTATCAAGCAAAATGAAGATTTAAAAAAAAATAATAATAACTTGTCATCAACCATCACTGAGCTCAAAAT
>CAJVPS010002482.1:0-12243 GCA_910591765.1 Ambispora leptoticha | reverse complement strand
AATTTTTATATTTAAATAAATTCTAATATTTAATAACTTAATTAAATAAGATAAAATTAAAATTTTATTTTGAAAAAATAATTTATTAATATTTATTTAATAAATCAATCTTTTTACATCAGATCATAATATATATATCTGTATAATAATATATATAATTATTATATAATTTATAATAAATAAATAAATAATTAATTAATTATTTGATAACTATAAAGAAATTTTTTTATTATATATATAATTCAGTACAAAGTGATTCATATCTCAATATAAGTGATTAAAGTTTTTATAATATTAAAATATTATGTAGTGAATTAAATAATTCTATTTTTATATGGAATAAAGATTATAAATAGACTTTTTTTTGCAAATTTTATTAAATTTTAATTACTAGTTCTTCTCTAGAATGAAGTCATTTGTCATTGACTGAGAAAAAAAAATAGATAATGATCAATACTTATCAGTATTTCTCTAGGATTATCTTCTTCAATAAACAAAACCAGAGCATATTATTATATAAGCAAGTTATTCTAGTTTTGAATATTGTGAAAAATATAGTTAGAACTGTATTATCTAACTGAAACTGACACAATAATAATATATTTTTAGCGTATTAAAATCTTGAATCTTCTAAATCAAAACCAGATAAAAATATTACATCACTTTTGTATATATATATTACTGATAGTAATAGAATCAGACATCAAATTTCTATATCTTTTTTATAGTAATTTCTCTTTGAACATAGCTATATACTTTCCAAGTAATAACTTCTCAGAATATTATATCAGTTAGACTACTATTACAGTAAAGAAGAATGAAAAAATATTCTTCATAAGTTATCAAATAATATTATATTTTGTTATCATTATATTTATTATCATTTTGCTAACTTAAAAGATAATAATAATATCCTATATCTTCCAAAAGTCTTTCTTAATAAGTTGTATTATTATTTACACTATATGTCACAAAATATATGAATTTCTTAACAAGATGTTATTTTAATATCAGGATATGATTCATTAATACTGTATCATACTGCTTACAGTACCCCCAAAATATAATATCCCCCATGATTAAGACCCGGATACTTTTTACCAACTTTAGTGGTGTAATCTTGAATAATATCCAGGTACTATTCAAAGTTGATCTTAACTAATTTTGATTAGTATCTGGATACAAAGCGTGATTTTTATACATAGCCACAGATAAAACTTTTCTCACTGTTAAAGTCTTTTATTATTATACCTGTTGTTAAAAATGACTAATTCCAAATATTGACATAATTTTCTTCTTCTTGTTCATAGTATTCTAAATCAGCTTCAGTATCTTCCAAATTATCATTTTTATTTTCTATATTTATCCCAATTTCACTTCTTTCTCCTTCTTCTTCAATACTGTTTCCTATACCTCTTTGTTCTTGTACTCATCCAAAATCAAAAATCAAACTATTCTCAGAGCCGTCTATATTTATAGAAATTCCACAACATTTAAAAGATCGTTGAACCATTGCCGAATCAATTGCTTTCCAAGCTTCTTTAATCCAATTTGCTACAAGTGAGTATGCTGGTTACTTGATTTTGCCTGTTGGTGTATATTCTTTGATAGCTTCATCTATCTATCGATTATAAATGTGCTGAACCTATTGACAGAATATTATAAAATATATTTAAAAAATAAAATATTATTTTAAACTGATCTTTGCTTTGAATGTTTTATTCAAAGATACATCTAATGATTGTAAACATGAAGTTAATCCATCTGGGATAACAGCTATATCAGTATTTTTCTCATGCAAGTGGCATTTTACAGTATCTGTTTTATGACCAGTAAATGAATCTAAAATAAGAAGAAAACGTGAATTTAAACCTGGATTGGCTCATCGATTTCATACATTTTCTACCCACCAAAGCATCTCTTTTTCATCCATCCATCTATTTGAATTTGCATGGACAAATACACCTTCAGGAAATTGCTCTCATGGTACTTTAATCAATTTAAAAATGATCAAAGAAGGGAGTTTTGTACTATCCACAAGATAGGCAAGAGTTACTGTAAAATGAGTACGTTCATGACCCGTGGTAAGAAGAGAAATAGTTTTTACTCCACGTTCTTTAATAGTTGTTGAATTTGACAAGTTAAATGCCATAGGAGTTTCATCCATATTTCCAATCAATTTTAAAGAATAATCATACTCAATCCATCGGTAAAGAATAAATAATAAAAAATTTTGTTGTTCTTCGAGATATTCTTCAGGCAGCTGTTGTACAATTATGGTATGTCGATGATTCACCAACAAATGTTATGACATAAAACTATCTACCCATTTTTGTGAAAATTGGTATTTTTGAATAGTTGGATATAAGATAATATATTGTTGTTTTTGGGCTAAATTATGAGCTTTTGCTGCAATCATATATCGAGTTACAGTTTTTAATTATCATCATAATTCACAAAACCATCTGAGAAGTTCTTCCTCCAATTCTGGATACTTGAGATGTGTACTAATATTGAATCATTGAATGTAAGAAGCTACACAAATTAAGTTATTTTTCTTTTTTTTCCAATCACGAAGTTATTTTGATTCAATTTCATATTTTCTTGCTGCTGCCCATAGGCTATATCCATTTTCGTGATATAATATAACTATCAATTTTTCCCAAGCATTCCATTGACATCTTTTTTTTTGTGTATTTCTTGCTCATTGGATGTGAAAATTTCCTTGTAGCATTTTAATTGTAATTGTATTTATATTTGTATTAAATTTTGTATTTGACTACGTTTAATATAATGAATACTATGGATACAAAAAAAGTTTATGTTTGTAAATCTTTCACGTTTATATTTTCTATAAATAATATCATCCAAATATAATACCTCTCTTATAATATATCCTCTCAAAAATAGTACCCGGTTCTATACACAATACCTGGGGGTACTATTCAATTTTAAAAATAGCTATTCTTGATTAAGACCTGGGGTACTGTAAGTAGTATGATACGGTAATAATCTTTAATACAATTATCATTTTTTAAAATGATGATACTAATAAGATACATGATAAACTTATTTCAAATTCTATTCACATTTGAAATCCAGTAATAAAATCTTCCAGAACTTGAAAATAATGATAAAATAATGTTAAAGAATAGGATGATATTCCAGATATTATTAAAAATACCAATATTATTTCTGATCAAGTAGATTATTATAAAAACTTCAATATTAATATTTTTAAAGATCTTTTTATGAAATTTTGTGAAATAATAAGTAAAACATATAATCCAGTAAATATTCATATGGATAATGCATATTATCACAAGTAACAAATAGAAACTTTTCCAATCTTAGCCATCAAGAAAAAAAAAATAACTGATTGGTTAACTGCTTATCAAATTTCTTTCTCTAACAGACTATGTAGATCTGAACTTTTAAAACTTGTTAAGAAGAATAAGAAAAAGGTTCTATTTATATATGTTAAAATAGCCAAGTAATATAGTCATTAAGTTTTTTTTACTTCTTATCATTATGAACTTTAGCTGATTGAGGGTGTTTAAATCATAGTAAAAGATGAGGTAGCAAAGTCAGGTTCATATTCAAATCTTTTAGATATTAGGAATAAGTTTTTGCATGCTTTTGAAGAAAAAATAATATCAAAAGTAATAGTTGGATTTTGAAAAAGAGCATTAGCAAAAGCAAAAGAATATTAGAAGTTAGATGATGATGTGATTTTATTGGATAATAAAATGGATGATGATAATGATCTTGGCAATGATGATGAATTTTGACGTAATTTTTTAATATAATAAATCTGAATACCTATTGGTTTTTTTGTTAAAAAAATAAAAAGTTATATATAGAAAAAAATTTTAAATTTTTTCTGAGGTACGAATCACTTTACACCGGACCATAATATATATTAAGAATATTATTTATTAGTAATAGTGACTATAGAGATTGTGACTTTATAGAGATCTTTCATTAATTAAAAATTTGGTAATAAATTAAATGATAACTATAAATAGAGAGGTCTGACTGTACTTTATTTAATCAATACATATAATTATGAAATTTGTAATATATTAATTATATTAATGAATTAATAAAATAATAATTCAGAATTGATGTGTTGGCAAAAATTAGCACGTAATCTGCATATATGTAACTTCTGATTTTTTTATTAATGGCATACTGTCATACCAAATAATGCTTTTCCAACACGACGTTACTACTTTTGCTTGATCCGATCATACATGCTATCGTAACGTCTTTAATATATGCATCTCCAAAATCAGAACAGTCTAATAATGAAATTGTACCCTAAAATAGATGATCATCAACTGGCTACCTCTAATATTTACCCAAAGGACAAACTAACAATTGTAAACAATAAATGTCTGTGAAAGAGAAAAGCTTAAGCGAATAATTAATTGAAAATTGGTTATTCCTTATTCATAAGGGAAAAATAATATACAAAATTTTTTGGCTAATTAATTAATACTTTTCGATATTTTTTGTTTGTAGAAAATATGGTTTTTGAGTAAATCTAAAATATTAGGAAACAAAAATTTTGAAGGAATTCAAATCGATGATGAATACAATATTATTATTATTAATGTATATTATTATGAGTTATTAATTATCATTAGTTCATTATTAAAGACACAATAGTGGTGGAGATTAGTTAGTTGATCGAGAAATTAAAGAATGTCATTAAATTGATGAAAAGTACTATTAACGAAGAAAATAAAAAATTTTTGATTCCGAAATTCCTGATTCACCAACGTTTTATACAAAAGAAACTTATTCATACTCTTTGAAATAAAGTCCGTTAAATAAATCAATTGTTAAATTCTTGACCAAAATTAAATTAAGTTAATTAGACCAACCAATCAAGGAGATAATTCAATCGAAGGTCCAGTATCAACTACACCATCCGCTATGATATCCACTTTCCTCTCAGTTTTTCCTATAGCTTGAAGTTTTACGACACCTTTAATCTCGCCGGATTCTTTTGGTTGAAAGCGTACAGGCAATAGAACAAACGCTTTTGGCTTGATTAGCACACTAGACAAAGGAATCGATAAAACTGATGTTCCAATTGCTCCCGATACTACTTCACATTTACACCGAATCCGTATTAATTGAGGAGAAGGGTTCTCAATTTTAATCCCAATAGACCTTCGTCTTCCAACTCTTGTCGGGGGTATTTGAATTTCTTTTTCTGATACCACAAAGTCCACGCCCCTTCTTCGTCTTTCATTTGGTGTACTCGATGAAGTATCTGGTTTTCCTTCTCCTTGCATCCGTAAAGATACACCACCTAAACCACCGGCCGCTTCAGAATTCATAGATTCTTCAAGCATAAAATTTTGTACATATGTACCGACGAATAAAGGATGAAAACTGACATCTACACGTTCTGATTGTCCAGGCCTTAAAAATCCATGTGTTTTCATTATTAGAAATACCTCATCGGTAATTTTTTGTTGTGAAGATGAATCTGATCGTTTAAGGAAAGGATTTGTCGCAGTGGTTAAATGCCATGATATATGTTTATTTGTAGGATTATGTATACGAAATACACCATTAGCAGTTTCACGGATAGTAGTATCGGGGCAACTAACATTTCCAGGAATTCCAAGATAAATAAGGTTTTTTCGCTGTGGTAGCTGTTTAGATTCTTCGGGTGTACGTGAACGTGATATTATTGGTCGATCAGCTAATTTATAATCGGGTGTACTCGGTCGACTAATTCGATTAGTAGAAGATAGTGGTTTGCTACGATTGCTATGTACTTTTTTATTGTCTGGACTGGTACTTCGACTGGTTGGTCTACTTTTTCGCGATAATTTATTAACAGATGCAATATTATTATTACTATTATTATTATTATTATTATTATTATTGTTAATAACTGGATTTTTTCCTTTATCGTCTTTTGAAGATAATCTCTCTTTTCTTAATTTTTTTCCCATTAACAAATCACCTACAGTTCGTCTAATGAAATTTCTATTAATACCCGTATTTCCTCCATCTTTAACATTTTTTGTGCCTTTAACCGGTTCAAGTTCTTTTGATTTTTTCTTTGCTTGAACAATATCAACTAATATCTCTCTTCTTTCTCCATTTTCACATAATACAAGTATTCGAGTGTGCCCCATTAATGGTTTCTCATTGTCTATTCTCGTGGCTCCTTTGAGCATTCCCATTAACTTCTTTGAATCTTTAAGTTCATCGCGTTTTGATCCGGCATTCATATGTTTCATCATCACTGATATTTTTACTACTGTTACGCCTTTTGCTTGAACTATTCCGTAAGCCGGTGATACATCAAATCGGAATGCTGGCCAAAGTATTTCGTAACGTAATGGCTTGTCTGTGATATTAGAAATAGTGAATGTAGTCTCAAATAATGGTTTAGCATTATGTTTGCCAAGTGATGAATTTTGAGGATTAGTTCGCAATTGTAAAGAAGCGCTAGATGAACTTGGCGAATTTTCTCTGTACACGGCTGTTCCTCCTACCACTGTCAAGTGTTCAGGAGATACTTTCATTCCTTGAGGCTCTGTTATTTCTTCGATTATTGACGATGGACTGATTGGTATCGAAGATGATGATGGTGGATTCGGTTTTTTATCTTCCTTACCAGAATCTGTGAGGTCAACTTCTTCGCTTGACCATACTCCAATTTCTTCATCGTCTTCTTCATCAATGGTTTCTAATTGATCAGCAACAAGTAAATTAGGAGTCATTGGAGATTTAGTTGCCTCAACATCACTAACAGGGGATATTTGTAATACAGAAGAAAATGATTCTTTTAATGGACTTGAACTACTAGGAGAACCAAACCCTTTACCCCAAATACTAGGACTATGACGCTTATGATATTCTCTTAATTGTCCTAGCGTCTTTTTAGCCCATAGATTTCCCACTTTTCCAATATGCATTGAAGGGTCATCATTAGAATCATTAGGTGATTGTTCTTTACATTTTTCTCGAGCTGGACTAAATGGCCTTTTAGGCCATCTCCAAATAGTCTTTGTAGTAGCTGGTGTTATTGGAAATGAGATATTAGGTGTCGATGATGAAGGTAATGGCGCTGATTTTGGAGATGACCTCCGATCATTATTAAATGTTTGTGCATTGTCTGAAGTTTTTGATTCTTCTTCATCTTCGTCTTCAGATATTATCATTAGTTTTTTCGGTACATTTTTTCTGTCTGTTCTCCTCGTTTGTATTGACCGAAAAAATTTGTTATCACTAAATTTTTTTGATTCATTTGTTTGAGGATCTCGAGAGGGAAATAAATTAATGGCTGATGTTCGTGTTTTAATACGACCAATGTCCAAGCTCGCTGTTGTGTCTGAGGGTTTTATTATGGGCGAAGGTGTTGGGGTTGAATCGCACTCCTCCTCTTCCTCAATATCCTCACTATTCTCAACCAAAGGAGGCATATTGAACAAACCTGAAATGTGTCTTTCACTTCGGTTTTTTCCCTTGTCGTTTTTTGGTTTCTTTGTTTCTTGTTCTTCTTCCTCTTCTCTTTCCTCTTCTTCTGAAATCAATTCCAATGATTTTATCGATTTATCATCGCCTGAATTCTCATCTTTAAAGGAAGCAGAAGAGCGTCTTGAGGGTTTTGTTGCAAATAATCGTGACTTTGATTGAAAATTTTTACTGGTGTTCAATGGTATTTCACTGTCTTTTGACCGAATAATTTCACTAAATGATGATTTTATTAAGAGTTTTCCGGGAATATCTTGTTTTTCTTTTTCTTTATCATCTTCAGGATCTGCTGGAATCTTTTCTTCTCGAATTTCTTCATAATTAATTTTCTTATTATTCTCATCCAATCCTCTTATGATTGCATCATTTTCTTCAATAGATGAAGATGAGATTACTTTATTTTCCTGAGAAAGTTGAATAGGTAATTCCAAAGATTCCGGTCTTTTTTCACTTATTTCTATCTATAAGAAAAATTTAATATTATCAAGGTAACAATAAAATCGATTTGTTTATACTTTATAAAAAGAACGTAATAGCGAATCAAATTTTTTAATACCTGTTCAGGATTCTCTGATGTCTCTTCCACAAGGTCGGTTAAAGACTTGAAGCGCGGGCTTGCCAATTGCATACGACGTGGTGAGGTAGGCCAGCCTTCCATGGTCTTTCGCCCTGAACGTTCAGTTCGTGTAGTATCAATCGTTGGTGTCGGCCAACGCTCGTTTCTATTTGAATTTGGTGAAAAGAATCTTGGCTAATAGCAATCGAATTTGCGCGCAAGATTTTTGAAATCGATTTTTAACTTGTAAGAATGATCTTTGAGAACAGTCAAACACGGAAATTTTTGGACTAAATTTTTCTCAATAATAATAGTAATTTAAATTTAATTATCGTAGAATCATAACCATAATAATAATATAAAAATAATAATACAATTTTATATTTTAATTGGAATTTTTATATAAAAGTATAATTATATCGAAAATGTTAGATATGAAAATTTACCCTTTTGCTTGGTGATAATCTCCCGCTTATATCTCCTAATGGGCCACTCTTTCCTGCAAAAAAGGTACCGGGACTAGGATATCGAACTTCCCTGGAGGTTAATATTCCAGCTCGAGTAAAATCTTTAATGCTTCGCAAAGGTGTCATTGGGGGATATCGATCACCCGCCATTAATAAAGGTGCTGGTGAGACTGATACAGAAGGTGTTTCTTTAATTGCAGGATAATGTTCGCCCAAGATTGATTCATCTGAATGTATAGTAGCAAATGAGGGTGATGATGATTGGGGAAGTATATTTGAATATTCATAAGCTTGTTCTGTTTCAATAGGAGTCTTTGAGATATAATTAGTTTTAATTATTAATGGATTTTCTTTTTTTTGTTCTTCCTTTTCTTCCGCTTTGTTCTCCTCTTCTTTTGTTAATATTTTTTCAATATTTTTATTATTAATATTGTAAATGATGTTTTCTTCTTGTTCAGCTGTTCTAAAAAGTGCGTCTCTATTATTATTACTATTTACACGACGACTTTTTATCACATCTTCCTTCACCTCCTCAAATACCCTCATTCCTTCCTGTTTTGATGCCGCTAATTCCCTATTATTATTGTTATTAGATTCTAAGCTATCTAAAGACGATGAAGACATAGAATTATCATCAACAACAGAAGACGAGGCGCTTTTTTCGCTCAATAATGTTTTTGAAGTAGAATTAGTAGTAGTAGTAGTGGCTAATAGTCGACTTTCCAGTTTTGACTCTACAACTGTAGTCATAAGTTCAGTTTGTTCTGGAATCGCTGATAAATTGCCAATGGCAACAGAAATGGTGGCACTTTTAAGAAATGAAGGTGTTGAAGGTGAATTTGACGTTTCCTGCGACAATGTTTCTAGATTTTTTGAGTTATGTTCTTTTTCTTCGCCAGAAGAATCATCTATAGTTAAGTTGTCTGAATTGTTTAAATTGTTGTTGGTGTTACTATTGTCCTGTTTTTTATTGTTACTATTATAAATGTCCAAATTTCTTTTTAATGGAGAGATAGCATTATCGTCGTCTCTTCCTTCCGAATCAAAGATCTCATGGCCGTCTTTATTTATTTCAAACGAGTTGTTATTAGGTGAAAGTATAGACGGTGGTGGTAGAGGAGGAGGATGAGTATTAGGGGTAGTCAAGGAAGGTGGTCTGTCCACAACTTCGTTTATCAAAGTCAATAGAGACTCCATCTACTATGTTATATAGATCGAGTAGTTGGGGACAGTACATTTAGTAAAAAAAAAAGGTGATTTAATAAATATCACACACAAGCTTTATTCAATTAATTATTAATAAAAGAGTGAAGAACGAACTTGTTGTACAGCCAAAAAGCAATATAAATAGGTATAGAAATATACGTGAACGAACGGATAAATAAACTACTGTTTGAAAATGATAAAGAAGACTAAGACTAATATGTATGTATATATATAATATGTATGTATGCAAATTTTTTGATTTTTGAAAAACATTCAAGGAGAGACAAAATGTTTGTTGTGTGTTTTGATGGTAATAATAGCAAAAGAAAGAAAAGGGCACAAAAGAAAACCTCGAAAGTAAACCTTATGATTTTGCTTTGTTTGGTAACGAATGCAATGGTGGGAAAATAATGCATACCAACAAGCAGCCAGCGAGATAATGTTATACTAGTCGATGAATGAAATAATATAGTAATAGAAGGTAGATATTACTTGAACAAAGCGACCATGTGTTTTCATAAAGCTATTGTTCAGGGGTTGGTAATTGGTCGAAAAAACCGCTACTCGTAGATTGCATTTAATTTAACTTTTTACACACAGGGACACACATCTATTCTAGTCCAGATTGGCGAAATAAAGTGGAAATTAAACTTGCATGTTTCTGATTTGTTCCAGTTTCTGTTCTACCAATCAGTATTTGAAACAACTGAATTCTACTTTACTATGGGAAAAGTCCGAAATTTATCAGCCAATAGAATCGCTAGTGACTAACCGGATCAAAATTAGCAATAATCCTATACCATTTTTTTTCACAAATAAATAGCATTTTTCAGGAGCACGCGGAGGATGGATTGTGTCAATAGTATACAACAACTACCACTGTATATGACTGAAAATAAGAACCTCAAAAATCGTCATTTGAGACTTTTTGATTTGATGTCCCGATTCATTATGCAATAATGCACACTAGCATAGTGATCGATAAAATCCATTTCTACCCACAGAAATACAAAGACACCGACTGGTAATATGAAGATTTTATATTTTTTTTGATGCGAATATGTAGCTTCCGAGATATGTAATTATAGAATGTAATAAATGCATAACGCAAAAAGTCGAAAGTTTCTTATTTACAGGGCTTATTATTTTATCGTGATTTCCTTATTATCGGGGGTTGCCTATTTTCAGTCATATACGATATTTCCTGCATGATCTCCTGAGAGAATAAAGCTTCCATGACCCGAACCGAGTCCGACACTTCGTTCCTGCTGTTTTTCAATCCGAAAAAAATCGGTTCGATTTCGGTTCGTCCCGGGTTTGCATCATATTCGAAAAGATATAATTCGGCCGGTTCGGGTTGATTCGATGATTTTGATTAATAGATCTGTTATAATTTCAGAATTTTTATATCCCATCACTGATTGAAAAACGTGTTAATTTTTGAAAAATAACTTTTCTGACAAAAAATATTTCTTGCGAAAATTTTACTATATATACTTTTGCGTGCCTAACCTTAATAAAATGTTATATATCTTGCAATTTGATTGGATTGGGTTTATAAATTTTTTTTGTCATGACTAGAATATCTTGATCCATTCAATATTACATCATAATTATATATCATCTATTACCATCTTAATTATATCACTTTATCATATTCAATTTTTAATATTCTTTAAATGCTTAACATCTTCTAAATTTTTTTATTGATTTCTTTATTTTTTCTTAATTAAATAAATAAAAAATAAATTAAATATAATTTTTAATTATTTAAAGATATAAAAAGAAAATATTAATACTTGTATTTATTTAAAAAGTTAAACTAGATATTATTTAAAGAAAAAAATATTTTAAAAAAGTAAATAAAGAAGATAGTAAATTTATAAAATTATTAATAAAATCTTTTAAAAGTATAATTTAATATTTCAGTTTATTTTTTATTATTTTTGATTAATATTAATAAAATATATAATAAGTTTATAATAAATAAATTATAATACTTTTACTAGTCAAATAAGTAATTATAATTATAAAATATAAATATTTTTGTAATTAAATAATTATTTCAAAAAAATTTAAAAAATATATATTAAACTTAAAATTAATTCTTGGATAATTTTGAATAGTTTGAATAAAATTTATTAGTAATTAATTAAATAATATTTAAGAAACTAACTTTTATTAGTTAGATAAATTAAGATCAAATAAAAATAAATTAAAAATAAGAAAAAATAATTATATATTTGAAGTATTAATTAACTTCTTAAACTTTATTTTATTTTCTTATTAATTTATTTTATTTAATAATTATAAAAATTTCTTATATAACATATTTATATTATATTAATTTATATTTATGTAAAATATTATTTAATTTATAATTAATTATATAACTTAATTAATAAAATATTAAATACAGTGGCAACCAAAAGTAATGACTCAAAGACTAAATTTATTAATAAAATATAGTGAAAATTGAAATTTTCTTTCTATATTAAAATT
>CAJVPS010002481.1:0-12244 GCA_910591765.1 Ambispora leptoticha | reverse complement strand
TACAAAGTTGATTTGGATTTTTGGATTAATATTATATTGATTTTTGATTTATTTGATATTGTTTTGAGAGTAGAAGATCTCTATTATAAATAAGTCACACTTTTATTTTATTTTTTTTTATTATTTTTAAGAATAGATGATCTCTACTATAAATAAGTCATATATTTTTATTTGTTTAATTATTTAGTTTTCATATTTAATTTTTACTTTTATTTTTAGTTATAGTCTTTTTTGATTAATAGTTTATACTATTTAATCAATTCAAATCTTGAATTATATTGATTACTAGTGGCTTCACTTAGATAATCTTTATAATTTTTTTGATTTATTTCCTTCTTTATTTATTTTATTATTCTTTGATTAAGATAATATCTATAGATATTGGCACAGGTCTTAGAAATCTTTGTTATTATTGAAAGTTATAATCTAATTTCTCTCTTGTTACCTTTAATTATTTTAGTTTCTTCTAACTAGTGATGAGAACCGCAACTAGTTGTAACTCTATCATAATTTTCTAATTAGCTATCGTAACTCTGTCATAACTCTTTGATTGACTACTGCAAGCTGCAACTAGTTGAGGAGTTATCTTTACTTCTAACTTTATATCATTAAGATAAATTAAAGTGAAATCCCACTTACCAATTCATCATAATAATATTATTAGTATTTTAAGATTATACATATATAATTATTTTAAAATGGTAATAGTAATTGTATTCATGACAATTTTTTACTTTTATAGCTTTAAGAGATTATACAACTGACTATCTTCTTAATAAGATAATATATATAAGATTTACTTCTGATAAAATATGATTATCTTCTCAATAAGATAATTTATATATATTTTACTTCTAATCAAAATATCCTCTTAATAGAGCAAGAAAATAAGATAAGATATGTGATAAAATATATATTTTATTAAAGAAAAATATTAATTAACTATTCTTAATTCAGTAGCTAATTCTTTCTACTAACTTAATTATTTTTCTTGATTACTTCTTGACTCTCTTATATAATATTTTCTTGTTATATTAATTAAAAATCATTTTTAATATGATATTTTACTTAATTTACTTAAGAATAAGTAGAATTTAAAAAGAATAAACACAAAAAATATTAAATACATAATAATAAAGAATTTAAAATTAGTGAAATATTAAGTTATTTCAAAGCTAAAGCAAGAAAAAAAAGAAAATTAATAATAATTAATTAGAAAATTATTAATTTAATAAAACTATAAATTAGATATAATATACATAACTAAATTAATAAAAGAATAAGACTAAATATGGATAATAATATAAACTAAAAATAGAATTAATTATAAATAAGATTAATTAATATAAATTACTTATTCATCTGATTTAGTAATAATTAGTAATTACTACACTACATACTAATAAGAGAGACTATACCTATTTTTAGAAACTATTACATAATATATTAAAAATTTTTTTTATATATCTTATAATACTTTTTTAAAAGAATTATGTAACTCATTTTAACTATAAAAGATACATAAAAATACTAAGTAAATTTAAAGCTTTTACATTATAGATTAATATTATATATTAAATCTATTTAAATTTAATAATTATTAATATGTCTAAGAAAAAGAAGTATATTAAATATCAAGTTGAAAAATTAATCAGATTTTGACCATTAAATAAAGATAAGTGAAGAAAAGTTAAAAATGATAATCTAATAAAGATAACATGGAAAGAAGATATTATCTTGTGTAATTTATGTTATATGTATTTTGTAAAAAATCTATTACAAAGAAATTCTAAGAGAAAAAATACTATAAATAAGAAGATAAATATATTTAATATAAATGAAGAGATAAGTATATCTAATATAAAGCTTGCTCTTTTTTGAAGTTATTAAAAAGATGACAAAAATTCTTTATGAAAGAAAGTATATAAAGAAAAAAATCCTATTTATATATTTGATAAAATATAAGAATCATTAGAAGAAAGTAAACCTGTTCTGAAAGATTTTTTTCAGTAACTTTATTTAACAGCTTGATCTTTTAAACATAATAATCAAATAATAAATCATATAAAGAAGATAATAGTATTCATTTATTATCTACTTGCTTTATTAAATAATATGAAAATTAACTCTTTCAAACTTGATTTAGCATATTATTTTAATTTATTAGGAATTAATAGTGAAAACTTGAATATTATAACAAATCTTAAAGTAATTATGATATCAAGAATAAAGATAGCTTCTCAACTAGTTATGGCTTGTGATAGCTAATCAGAGAATTATAACAGAGTTGTGATAGTTAATCAGAAAATTGTGATAGAGTTATGGCTAGTTGCAGCTCCTATCACTAATCAAGAATAGTAGATCATAATAAAAAAAAATATCTAATATATATAAAGAATATGTAAAAAATGCTCTTAATCAATATTCAGAAAGTACTCTTGTATTAAATATTGATAACTACTATAATATTCATATTCAACAGCAATCTAATAATATTGAAACTTCTTGGATAACATATATGATAACAATTTTAGCAAATTTATATTTAATACTAGTAATATCACATAATAAAATATTTAATTCAAAGTTTTTGGATAGTAAAATAATTACAAGATAACTTAAAAATTAATTTATTATAAATTTAGATATTTCTTATTATAATTATATATAACATTATACAAGAAAATATTCTGATGAAAAGCTTATAAATAGTTTGATGATACATAGCTATAATAATAGGATTGCAGAGAAAAAAATAATTAATATATATATGATTTTATTCTTTTCAATTTTGTTGAAAGTAGCTTAAAAGATATAAATAGATATATGAATATACTTCAAATTATATATACTTAAGAACTAATACAGGTATATCTTTCCAATTATATAATTTCAGTTGTTACAGATTGATTTGGCTAGTATTTTATTTGTAAGGCTCTTGCATAATAGCTTCTTATTAAGAATGAAAAAATTTCTCTATTTATAATATTATTTTTATCTATGATAGACTCTCTTCATATGTTTTTAAATGCTCATGAACTTATTTTCTTAAAAAATTCACATTTATTTAATAACATCTACAAAGATATATTTGAAGAGAATAAGAATCTTGATAAGAGTCCACAATTATGAAGAATTGATTTAATTTTACATATCATACACTTGGCATAGTTTGAAATAGTTGATATTATTTATTCAAAATTTGGCTATATATGTAAAAATCTTGAAATTTTATATCTAACTAATCTTTTTAATAATTTAATTCCTCTAGTTCTCAATATTTATATAGTACATTATTATGGAAGTGATTGACCAGCTTATGAAGAGGCATGTATATATTATTAGAGTGATTTTTTTCTTTAGTTTGATTAAAAGAACTATAAATACACTCCTTTAATATTTTTTTCTGATATTTTTCATTAGATAAAAATAAATTATTCAATGATTAATTTACTTACTAATCATCTTGCTGCATTAAATGATTATTCTTAAAAAATATTCATAGTATTATTCAAAGATATACAACTAAATTCATTATAGCTAAACAGTTATAAAAGAAAGCATATTTTATTTTTTAGCAACAACATGATAATTCTTTCTAATAATACTTTGTGCATTCTGTAAAGTATTCATATATATTAAAATAATTATGAATACTTTCTCAAAAGTATGCTATCAAACTTTTAGAGATATTTGTGAAGATATATTAAATATGTAACTAATATCCTTTGATTATTAAGTTCTCATCTAATATTAACTCTCTTCATTAAATTATAAAATAACTGATTATCATCTTTCAAGAAACTTTATTATTATTAGAAAATCTAACATATCTATTTTATGTAATTATATATATTATAATTATATTAATGACTTTATTAATAGTAATGTTTTAGCATATGGGCATGGTTACCATAGCTATTACTTATAAAAATACCAATTCAAGTGCTTTATATATTTACACTATTTACAGAATGAGATCAAGATAAATATTAATGTATTAATAATAAGTTTAACAAATTTAAAGAAGAAAAAGATTGAAAATAAATCTATTAATACAAATAGTATAGATCTAGTTGAAGATAATTTGAATAATATAGAGAAGGCAATAGGTAATATAGTAGTAATAGAGAATCAATTAGATAGTATAAAAAAATTATTTTTAAAACTATAATTTATATAAAAATTTGCTCATCTTAATCATTAAAGATATTATATTTCATATGGTTATCTTCTTCTATTATTATTATTATCCTATTCAAATTATTAGACTCACATTATTATAATTATATACATATTATTATAATTATTATGAATTAAAATAATAAATTTTAAGATCTTAAAAGTACCAAATTTAAATAATTTTATAAATATTTATACTTATTAAATTAAGCTAAAGAAAATTATTATAAAAAAAACTCAGAATCTAACCTCCAAAACTTTATAATATGCCTAATTTTAGAGCTATTCTTTTCTCAAACTTACAAGTATCTTTTAATAACTTTTCTTATCTATATTATTCTATTAACCAGAGACTCTTTACCTTGAAGATTTACATATTAAAATTTTTTTATTGATGTCTTCAAGTTAGTTTTAAGATATCATATTTTTTTCATTTTTTATTCTAATTTGATTGGTTAATTAACATGTGATGCTAAGTTATCACTATTATAATATATGATCATGACTCAAAGAAATTTTGTATAACTCAGGATAGTCTTTTCTGTTCCATATATTATAATTGCATCATATATTATACCATATTTACTGCATCATATAAATAGATAATTAATTACAAAATCTCTGGCTTTAAGAGATTTATTCTATAAATCTTTTAATTATTATTAATGATAATTATTAGTTCTAAATTATTAAACTTAATATATAATTTCAAGTGGTTACTATTATATAAATTCTTCAAGACTTTTTCATCTTCATTTCTAAGTTTATATACTTTTTTATCATATACTTTATAAATATAAAATAGTCCTTTTCATTTTTCATCAAATTTATCATAATATTAATATTAAGTTTCCATTTATTTTATCAATACTTTCTGTCCTATCTGAAAAATTATTGGCTTTTGTTTCTTGTCATACCATTCTTTTTGTTTTAACTATTTCTCTTAAATATTACTAAGAGCTAGTTCTCATGTAATCTCTAATTTATTAATTAATTCACATGTTCTTTTGATAAGAGTTTCTTTAAAAGTGAGATTATCAAAGTCTTTTAATTCAATATTCAATAATATGATTGCTTATTGATCATAGATCAATTAAAAAAATTCAAATAAAGTTATACTTTGTTTTATTGTTCTATAGGTAAATAGAACTGAAGATAGGTAATGGTTCTAATCTTTCTTGTAAAGTTGAATATATTTTGATAATGAAGTATATAAAGTTTGGTTTAATCTCTCAACTAATTTATTAGTTTAAGAATGATAAGGAGCAGAAAGTTTATGTTTGATTTGATATTTGTCTAATAGTTTCTTGATTATTTTATTGATAAATATAATTTCTCTATTATTAAATTTTTTTTTGAAAATTCATATTCCATTACTATATCTTTATAAAGAAAGAGAATGATTATACTTACAGAAGTATCAGTAATTAATCTTGCTTTAGCCTATTTAATTAAATAGTAAATAGCAACTACAATATAGTAATTTCTATTACTAGTTATTAGAAGAAGTTCTATCAGATCAATTCTAATCTTTTCAAAAAATATATTTACTTAAATAGATATCAACTTATTATTCTTGCATAATTATTCTTTTTGTTAATATATATTATAAACTTTGATATATATATTTATATCTTTGTATATTTATAATTAATAATAATTTCTCATTATTTGATTATAGGTGATTTTGATTTTAAAATATCTAGAGATAATATTTGAATGATTATTGTAGAGAACTGACTCTATTTTTGTTAATTTTATGACTAATAATGAATGGTCAACATTCTATCTATTTCTTTTATATAGTTTATAATTCTGTATAAAATATTTCTTTGATTCTGTCAGCAGCTATTTTTATTTTTTCTTTGAGAATTCATCAGATATTATTAATGTATTAAGATAATTGTATAATTTTATATAGTTATTCAAATTCATATTTTATCTTTTTCTTTTATTTATGTGTATGATATTCTAGAAAGTGAATCAACATTTGAATAGATTCTTCTAGATTTGTGTTCAACTTTAAAATTATACCTTGTAAAATTATTATTCAATATACAAGTCTTCCAGAAGAATTTGATTTATTAATTAACTATTTAAGTACTAAGTAATCAGTGATTAGTATAAATGGAATATTAGATAGCAAATAGGGTCTAAATAGTTTAACTGTTCAAATAATTCCAAGATATTCTAGCTCTGTTACAGTATATTTACTTTTCTTCTTACTTACTCTTCTATTAGTATAAGTAATTATGTATTTCTTCTTTTTGTTATCATATTACACTAATATAGCTTCTAATTCTAGTTCAGAAGTATCAGTAAAAAGAGTAAATGACTTTGAAAAATCTGAATAAGTGATGATTAAGGTGAAGTTAAATATTTCTTAAGTGACTCAAAGACAGTTTATTATTTTTCTATTCACTTAAATTCTTTATTCTTCTTGAATAGTTTATGTAGAAGGACTACTATTTTAGCAAAATCTTTAATAAATCTTCTATTGTAAGAGATAAGTTTTATAAATCCTCTTAATTATGTGATATTAGTGAGTGTTAGAAATTCTTATACCTTTTTTATCTTGGCTAGATCAGGATAAATTCTATCTTTACCAATAATATAACTTAAGAAGGACAATTAATTTTTTCTAAAAGTATATTTATCAGGTTAAAGTTTTAGATTTGCCTATTAAAGTTTTTTCAGAGCTTTTTATATATGAATTATATATTCTTTTCAAGTTTTGAAGTATATAATTATATTATCTAAATATATAACTATGAATTTTCTAATATACTCCTTAAAAATTTTATTCATGAGTCTTTAAAAGATAATCAAAGTATTTATAAGTCCAAATGGCATTATATTAAAGTAAAATAGTCCTTTATTAATAATAAATATTATTTTCTTTCAGTCTCTTGAGTATATTTCTACTTGTCAAAATTCATTAACAAGATTCATAATAATAAAGTATTTGATATTTTTAAAAAAGTCCAAAAGTTTATCAATTTGTGAAAGAGAGTATTAGTCTTTCTTTATGACTTTATTTAGTTTTTTATAGTCTACACACAATCAGAATTTTTCATTCTTTTTTCTCACTATTACTATTAGTGCAGACCAAGGACTATCAGAAAAGAAATTATTCTATTATTTAATATCTTTTAAATTTTTTTTTTAAAAAAGCATTCTCTATAGTTGACTTATGATAATATGATTAGAGGATGATAAATCTAAATATATTTCATGTTAGAGTATGTTTGTTCTGCCAGACTGAATTATATCAAAAAGATCTTTATATAAGTTCAGAACTTAATGTAAGTGTTGTTATTATTCTAAGTTCAAGTCTAATTTGATCATGATTGGAGTAGTATTTAATAATGATTAAGATAATATCTCTAACTGTTTATATATATTCTGTTCTACTTTACATTAAACATATTTAAATTCTTTTTCATCATGAATATAGATATTATAATCTTTTAGTCTTTCTTGTTAAATTCTTTTTTTTCTTCCTATTTGATGATTTTATCATTAATTTTTACAAAATTTTCTTGAACTTCCACTTTTAGTATAAGTTACTTACTTTACTCTTTATATACTATATACAAGAGCTGGTTAATTAATTCTTTTTCTTTATATTCAAACTCATCATTTTCATTCTCAAGAATAGAATCTTTGAGTTCTCTCTCAAGACTGATTAACTTTATAATTAATCTCTGCTAAGTACAGATAACTGTGATAATTATAAACTCTCCTATTATCTTCAAGCTTAAGAGTTCTTTATTCTAATTCAAAATGGCTTTGGACTATTTTGTCTATTAGTTATCAAGTAATAGATCATATTTTGCCTTTTTCATGACTAGAATATCTATCTGTTGACTTAGATCTTCAATTTTTATTTTTAACTCTTCTACTTTATCTAGCAATTATTTGAGCTTTTTATTTATATTTATGAGACTGATATTGGATAGCTTATCAATCTTTCTTCCTATTTATCTTAAAAATCTAGTTGACATGATATTACTAACTAATCTACTATTGATTATTATTCTAATAAGTTAATCTTCTACTTTTTCTTCATAGTAAATTGCATTCACTACTTTTTTATTCTTTTTTTTTAGATTTTTATTTTTCTTTATAGTTTCAGTTAGTAGCTATTATAAGAATATTATTAAAGATTTTTGAGATTGACTCATACTCTAATCTTCTTCAGATATAAATTCTAGTTTAAATGCAAAATATTACTATTATTAGTGATAGTAATATTAGTAGATGAGAGCGTAATAGATTATTTATCAAGAAGTTGTTATAATTATTATAACAAAAGATTATTATCTAAGATAGTAATAATATTAATTCCAAAATTGGCTAGTTATCTAGTATTTGTATTTCTTTCTGTATAACTATTAGTATAATGCTCTATTTTATTATATTTAAAATACTTAATATTTGTAATATTATTATTATTATTATTTATATTCTTTCTTGATAATCTATAATCATGAGTTATATAACTATTTTTATCATAATTATAATAAGTCTTACCTTAATTAGGTAGTTACTAGAATTTTGACTATTCTGAGTTAATAGCTTTTTTATCTGTTTTGTAAGATTAACTATAGCTTTACTCATATTATTTATTAAATTTGAAGTAGTGAAGAGGATACCAAGATTTTGTGACATAAAAGATATGGAGTTAAGAGGATTTTGATAAGTCTATCTATAGTTAAATTCAGTACTAATCACTTTTGTAATTACTACATCTAGAAAATCTAGATTAGATTTATTTATATAGAAGATAATTTTTAATTTTAAGTCTTTACAAATTGCTCAATATAGTAAGTGGTAGAATATACTTGTATTAGGTTAATTTTTCAAAGTAATATATAGATATCTTCTATATAAGAAGTTATATTTTTATTAGTTTCTTGCATTCTCAATCTTAGTTATTATTATTATACCAAAACTTGGATATTTATTCTAAACTAAGCAATAAAGATTTAATAAAATGAATTATCATCATTATCACTATTCCAACTTGTAGGTTAATTAGAATTTGTAAGTTTATTTTGCTAATATCAAGTTGATACAATCTCTCACAGATAGATAGGTACTATTTCTATCTTTCTTGTATTTGTTATATTATTTGCATTTATTAAGTGATTAAACTCTTCAATTCAGTTTATAAGATCTTTATATATTTTTACTATTGTAGAAGAAAAGTAGTATTATTGATAATTCAGCTTGTCAATTCTGCTAGTTCTGCATTGCTATTATTAATGAAGTAAGAGTAACTGTTAATATTTAAACTATCTAATCTGCTATTTCTTCTTCTTAATTTCTTTGAAATTGAAAGAGAGATAAATCTAAAAGGATAGAGAAGATAGACTTCTTCTTCTGAAGACTCTTCTTCTATTATATTTCTGAATTGGACTGAAATTCTTCTTCTGTGTAAAAGATTAGTGAAAAATATATTAGAGATTAAGACTAAAGTAAATGATAATGAAACTGATATAGAAGTTCTAACTGGAATATTAACTGAGGTATTAAATCTTAATCTCTGTATATAATGTAATTTTTATTAATTAAATGTAATAATTTTCTTGTATTATTGTGATATGAACTTTTAGTAGAAATTAGTTAATTATATTTTATTGGTCACTTCATATCACAATATAATTAGATGAATAATTCTTTTATCTTATTAATATTAGCTTTAGAGAATATTATTTGTAGATATTTTTAGAAGATTTTACAAATATAATGATCATGGCAAAATTATCATAGCAAAGTTAGCAAAACTATTATAGCAAAACTAACAATGCTATCATAACAAAACCAACATTATAATACTAGCTAAAGTAATATTTAGATCATAGCAAAATTGATATAAGTATCATAATAAAAATATCATTCATATAACTAGTGATAAAAGCTGCAACTAGTTACAACTCTGTTACAATTCTCTGATTAGCTATCACAACTCTGTCACAATTCTCTGATTAGTTGCTGCAAGTTGTAACTAATTGAGAAGCTATCTTTATATATAATCTCTAAAGTATATAAAAGTAATATATCTTAGCTAGTGAATTTAGATAGACAGACAGTTAAATAGTTAGATAATTAGTTATTTAGTTTAGTTTGAGTTCTATGAGTTTAGTTCTCAACTCGTATTTTAGTAGATTATAGTTTTAAGAGGATTCTAAAAAATCTCTCTTATAGAATAGATCTTGATTAAGATCTATTAATTCATCTTATTAATAAACTGAATATTACATCTGTCTTGAAATTACATTTTGGAATTAGACTATATTCTAGCTAGTTACAACAAGAATACTATTATTATCTACCTTTAGATTAATCTTAAAATAATAGTAGAAATATTCTTGTCAATAAATCTTATAAAGACTCTCCCAAAATATTGCTTTAAGTACGTGATCACTTTTATCACATGCTTTTGTAATATTAAGTTTAATACTCATCCTCATCTCAGAACTCACACAAAAAAGATAACAATATTTACTTTTAATTTTAAATATATTTTTTTAAGTTATATTATAATTTTAATTACTATAAGAAAATAATTTGAATTTATAATTTAACCAATATAATAATATATAATAGATAAAATTTTATATAAATAATTAGAATTAAAAATAATAGTATAATTAGTTATAACTTGATTATAATTCTCTAATTGATTATTATAATTAATTATAATTAAATTATAATTCTTTAATTAACTATTACAAGTTATAATTAAATAAAATATTATCTTTAATTAAGATAATAAATATTTAGAATTTATCTATTTTTATAAAGTAAAATTATATAATATTTACAAGAGCAAAATAAAATATCAGTTTTTTATAAAATTTTTTAATATTATATTAGTTATTTTATTAAAATCTCTTTATAATCTTATAATTAAATTTTATAAAATTGTTAGATATTTTTAAAGATAATAAAAATTATTTTTTATTTATATTTTGATTATAAATTAAATAAAGAATAATATATAATATATAAAAAATATTATATAAAATTAATTACTTTTTAATAGATATTATCTAATAAAAAATTTAATAATTAATATTACTATTATTACTTCTTATACTAATTATATTAGTTGAATTAAAACTTTATCAAGTTTTTTATAAGTTAAAATTAATTTAATTTTTACTAAAAATAAGAATATTACTTGAACTATCTTCTTATCTAATTAAATATTATATAATTGATTAAAATTATTATAAATTAATATTTTAATATTTTCAGTATATTTAATATTTATTTATTTCTATTTTTTTAAAAATTAAAGAAGATTTAAAAGTAAGTTAATAAAATATTTCTTCTAATATCTTAATTATAATAAAAAAATCTATTATTATAATTTTAAATAGTAAAATAATATCTTTCAAATTAGAATATCTTAAATCAAAACTAGTATTTATTTTATAAATATATTTTAATATTTTTTTTATTATTATTATTAAAGATTTTAATTTTTATTTCTTTATTAATATTAAATAAATTATTTTTTATTTTGATTTTATAATACTTTTCTAAATAAATTATAAGTAAAGCTACAGATATTTCTTAGAATAGTCACTATCTATAGTATTATAATTATAATGTAAAGTTTATACTATCTTTAAGCTATATTGACATAGGGTAATGTGATGTAGAGATATATATGATATATATAATATATGTAATGTATATGATATATTATTACCATTTTAAGATTATGTGTATGTAATTATTTTAAAATGGTAATAATGACTGTATTCATGGCAGTTATTAATTTTTATAACTTTAAGAGATTATGTGACTGATTATTCTTTTAATAAGATGATGTATATAAGTTTACTTCTAACAAAATATTATTATCTTCTTAATAAGATAATTTATATATGTTTTACTTGTAATAAAAATATAATTATCTTCTCAATAAGATAATATATATGAGGTTTACTTCTGACAAAAATATGATTATCTTCTCAATAAGATAATATACATGAATTTACTTCTAACAAAATATTCTCTCAATAGAGCAAGAAGAAAATAA
>CAJVPS010002480.1:0-12245 GCA_910591765.1 Ambispora leptoticha | reverse complement strand
TTATAAATAAACTAATAAAATAATAAGATAAGATATATATGATAAATTAAAAAATAATATAAATAATAAAATAAAATGAAAAGATAAGATATATATTAAATTTATTACTGAACTATTTTTAAAATATTTCTAAACTATTATTAAACTATTTGTAAATTAATATTAATTTTGAAGCTAAATATTCATTTATGATTTTGAAGTATTATTAAAATATTACTAAATTATAATTGAATTTATAATTAATATATTAATTAAATTATTCAAAATTACATATTATTTAAAAATTTACTGATTAGTTAAATTTCTCAAGTTCAAAAAATTATGAAATTAAAGAAATTTATATTACTATAATAATACTAATTTAGTATTTTGATTATTAAATCTATAATTAAAGTTATTTCTATTATAGTTTGACTCTTTATTAATTTTAATATTTTCTATTTACTGGTTAAAATCTTGAAGTATTACTAAAATAATATTCATCATTGAGTTATTTTGAATTTAAAATTAAAAGTTGAAATATTAGTATCAGTTTTCTTTATATTCTTTATGACTTATATTATATTTAAGAAAGTTCTATCAGCTAAAATTTGTATCTATTTTCTGATTTTCAGTTTGAGTTCTTTTTTATAGATTTGAATTTTATATTCTTCTGGATATTTATTATTAGAATCTACTTTATAAAATAAATTGATAAATTTATTAGTATATTCTTTAACATCAGTTTATTACAAGATTTTAATTTTATTTTACTATTAGTTAATTTATTTTCTGATTTGAAAGTAAGTAATAAATTAATAACTGAAATTATGTGACTGATTTTGATTATTATCTCAGACTGTTAATTTGATAATATCATCTTTATTTTTTTTATTATATTACAAGATAATAGCATCTTCTAAATATTCTCTAACTAGCTATACTTTTCTAGTATTTGTAATTCTATTAGCTTAGATAGTAATATTAAAATCTTTTAACTATTTATTAGATCTTGATTATTTTTTCTGTATTTTCTAATAAAAATGATAATTTTCTTTATAGACTAATTATTTTGATTAGCTATTCAATTAGCAAGTACTTCAAGAGCTTGGATCAGATTATCTAAATTATTATTATTATTATTATTTAATACTATTTAATTATCTTCTTTTAAGTCAGTTTGAATATTTTTTTCTGAATCTAAAGAGTTACTATTTTCTTTCAGTTCTGAAATTAATATAAATTTTCTTAAAGAAATAAGAGTGTCTTCTGAATTCTTGATTTCAAAATAATATCTGTTAATATCACTATTATTAGAAGAAGTTCTTGATTAAAAGATAAAGTCTTGCTAGATAAACTATTAGTAAAATTATTCAATTAAATTAAGTTGTTCTTCTTGGATATTAATATGATTAAATATAAAGATATTTACTAATTATACTATTCTTTATTTTAGTTAGTTAATATATATTTTACTAAAATCAAGTTAAAGTAATTCTTGAAATAACAAATATATGACTTAATTAATTAATATTACTCTAATATTTTCTATAAGCAGACAAAATATATAAAATTATATAGAAATTTGAGATTGAAGGGGATAATAATAGGAATAAAAATCTTAAATAGATATTCTAATAGTGAAATTAAAGTCTTTGTGTACTTCAAGATAATAGTTAATAAGTAATTCAATAAAAGAATAATAATTAGTCATGAAAATTCAAGATATAAATATTTATTAATTATGGATAATAAAAGAAAGAATATTAAAAAGAAATATAAAAAGAGTATAAAAGAGTATAAATAAAATAATATATATAAAGAGAATCTTTCTTTACAGAGAGAGTATCAAAAATATATTATAATAAATCAGTAAGTGAAATTTCATTTGAATTTATCTTAATAATATAAAGTTGAAAGAAACTGAATTAATTAAGAGATAAAGAGAGAAAATTAGATTATACTTTTAATAATAATAAATATTTCTAAAACTTGTATTAATATTTATAGATATTATAATCAATTACTTATTTATGTGATATAGTAAATATAATATAATATATGACATAATTATAATATATAGTATAATAATCATCAATCACTACTAAATTAAATAAATAAGAAATTTATATTAATTAATTTTATTTATTATTAATTCTATTTTTAGTTTATATTATTATTTATATTTAGTTTTATTTATTTATTAATTTAACTATATATATTACATCTAATTATAGTTTTATTAAATTAATAATTACTTAATTAATTATTATTAATCTTTATTATTATATATTTAATATTCTTTGTGATTATTCTTTTCAAACTCTACTTATTTTTAAGTAAATTAAGTGAAATATTATATTTAGAAATAATTTGTAATTAGCATAACAAGAAAATATTATATATAAAGAGTCAAAGAATGATCAAGAAGAATAATTAAGTTTGATAGAAAGAATTAGTTACTAAGCTAAGAATAGTTAATTAGTATTTTCTTTAATAAAATATATATTTTATCATATATTTTATCTTATTTTCTTTTTGTTCTATTAAAAAAATATTTTATTAAAAATAAAATATATATAAATTATCTTATTAAAAAGATAATCATATTTTATTAGAAGTAAATCTTGCATATATTATTTATCTCTTAAAGCTATAAAAGTAAATAATTACTATTAATACAATTACTATTACTATTTTAAAATATTTATATATATATAAACTTAAAATAGTAATAGTCTTTTTAATACTCTCTCTGTAGTGACAAAATTAAAAATAAAATTATTAATTAATAAAATAATTCAAACTAGATCTAATAAAATCAACTAATTTTGAAATAGAAAGATAACTCAGAGAATTAATCAATCTTTTTAATTTATTTCAATTATTCAGATAATAAGAAAAAGAATTATATTGATTAATTTATAATTTATTTATTACTTATATATCAAAAAAAGAAATCTTAATAAGTAAATACCAGTTATAACTTTGGATTCAAAAATATTCAATCTATATCTTAACTAAAATTGCTGATATTATCTATAATTTATATAAGAAAATTATTATATTCAATTAACAAAGATCATATTATATCTAATAATCAAAATTAAATATTCTAATCAACATTTTAATTAGAACTCTCATATTAATTCCATCATTATTCATCTCAATCTCAACTCTTAACATATTTTTTACTAATCTTCTATATAGAAGAAGAGCTCCAGTTCAATTCAGAAATAAGAGTTTTCAGTAGAAAAAGTTCAAATTTTTATTCTTTTAAATTCATTTCTACTTTAATTCTAAAGAAATCAAGAAGAAGAAATAACAGAATAAGTTATATGAACTTTAGCTTAAGTACTCATCTCACTTATCTAAGCAATACAAAATCAATAAAATAGACAAGTTGAGTTATTAATAGTATCACTTTCTTTTTATAATAATAGAATATATAAAGATTTTATGAACTAAATCAAAAAATTCAATTACTTAGTAAATACAAATAATATAATAAATATAAAAAAGATAAAAATAGTACCTATCTATCTAAGAAAAATTATATTAACTTGACATTAGTAAAGTAAACTCACAAATACTGATTGATTTATAAGCTGAAATAATAATAATAATAATAATAATTTATTTTATCAAATCTTTATTATCTAGTTTAGAATAAATGCTCAAGTCTTGACATGATAATAATAATTGAGATTAAAAATGCAAGAAACAAATGAAAATGTGACTTTATATGCAAAAGATATTTGTATATTACTTCAGAAAATTGATCTAATATAAATATATTTTGTCATATACTATATTGAATAATTTGTGAAAGACTTGAAATTAGAAATTATCTTTCATATAAATAAGTCTAACTTAGATATCTTAGAAGTAATAATTATAAAAGTGATCAGTACTGAGTCTAGCTATAGATAGACTTATCAGAATCCTTTTAATTTTATATTCTTTATATTATAAAATCTTGACATCCTCTTTATTGTTTCAAATTTAGTAAATGATATAAGTAAAACTATAGCTGACCTTACAGAACAAATGAAAAATATATCAACTCAGAATAATTGAAGTTCTAATGGTCATTCTAATCAAAATAATATCTATTATAATTATAATAAAAATAGTTATATAGCTTATAATTATAAATTATTAAAAAAGAATGTAAATAATAGTCATAATAATAATATTTTAAATATTAAATATTTTAAATACAATAAAATAGAACATTATACTAATAGCTATATAAAAAGAAATATAAATGCTAGATAATTAGCCAATCTTAGAATCAATATTATCATTACAGCTTCAGATAATAATCTTTTATTATAATAATTATAATAGCTTCTGAAAGAATAGTCTACTATATCTTTATTTTCTAATATTATTACTAATAATAATATCATATATTTAAACTAGAATCTATATCTAAGAAAGATTAAAATATGAATCAATCTCAAAAATCTTTAATAATATTTTTATAATAATTACTGACTAAAACTATAGAAGAAAATAAAAATCTAGAAAAAAATAATAAAAAAATAATAGATATAATTCACTATGAAGAAAGAGTAGAAGATCAAATTATCAGAATAATAATTGATAGTAGATCAGTTAGTAATATTATGTTAGCTAGATTCTTAAAGCAGATAAATAAACAGATTGATAAGCTATCTAATATCAGTTTTATAGATATAAATAGAAAGTTTAAATGATTACTAGATGAAGTAGAAGAATTAAAAATAAAAATTAGAGATCTCAGCTAACAGATAGATATCCTAGTCATGAAAAAAGCAGAGTATGATCTGTTATTTGGCAACTAATAGGCAAAATAGTTCAAAGTTATTTTAAATTAAGATAAAGAACTCTTGAGCTTAGAAATAATAGAAGAGTCTATAATCATTTTAGCTATCTATACTTAACAAAGATTAATTATAAAGTTAATTAGTCTTAAAGATCCTATTCTTAAGGATGAAGATAATGAATTTGAATATAAAGAAGAATTAATTGACCAGCTCTTATATATAATATATGAAGATGAAAGTTCAAGAAAACTTTATAAAAATCAATGATAAAATTATTAAATAGGAAAAAAAAGAAAGAATTTAATAAGAAAAATTAGAAGATTATAATATCTATATTCATGATGAAAGAGAATATGAATATGTTCAATATAAGACAGAACAGAATATATACAGATAGTTAGAAATATTATCTTAACCATCCTTAAATATTACTTGAACTATAATCAAGTCAGACTTAACTTCAGAATAATAATATCTATATCAAACTCTGAATTTATATAAAAATCTTTTTAATATAATTCAGCCTGACAGAATAAATATACTTTAATATGAAATATATTTGAAAAAAGAAAGATTCATTACTCTTCAGTCATATTATTAAAAATCACTTATAAAAAATACCTTCCTAAAAGAAGAAATCCAAAAGATACTGGATAATAGAATAATTTCTCCTTTTGATAGTTCTTGATCAATACCAATAGTAATAATAAGAAAATTTCAGTTATGTGTAAACTATAAAAAATTAAATGAAGTTACAAAGAAAGATCAATATTCTCTTTCATAAATTGATAAACTTTTAGATTCTTTTAAAAATATCAAATACTTTATTATTATGAATCTTGCTAGCAGATTTTAACAAGTAGAAATATATTCAAGAGATCAAGAAAAAATTGTATTTATCACTAATGAGAATCTATTTTACTTTAATGTAATATTATTTGGACTTATAAATGCTTTAACTATCTTTCAAAGATTCATAAACAAAATCTTTAAGAAGTATATTAGAAAGTTTATAATTATATACTTGAATAATATAATTATATACTCTGAAACTTGAGAAAAATATATAATTTATATATAAAAAGCTCTGAAAAAGCTTTAATAGACAAATCTAAAGCTCTAGTCAGATAAATATACTTTTAAAAAAAATCAACTGTCTTTTCTAAGTTATATTATTAATAAAGATGAAATTCATTCTAATCCAGTCAAGATAGAAAAAGTATAAGAATTTTCAATACTTATTAATATCATGTTATTAAGAAAATTTATTAAACTTGTCTTACTATAGAAGATTTATTAAAGATTTTATCAAAATAACAGTCACCTATATAAATTATTCAAGAAAAATAAAGAGTTCAAATAAATAGAAAAGTAGCAAATAGCTTTTAAATTGCTCAAGAAATATTTGATCTTATTACTAATCATTATATATTTAGATTTTACAAAGCTATTCACTCTTTTTACTAATACTTCTAAGCTAGAACTAGAAACTGTACTAGTATAATATGATAGTAAAAAGAAGGTGTATATAATTATTAATAGAAAAGTAAGTAAAGAAGAAAGTAAATATACTGTAACAGAGCTAAAATATCTTGAAGTTATTTAAATAGTCTAATTATTTAAATTTTATCTGTTATCTAATATTTTATTTATATTAATCACTAACTATTTAGCACTTAAATAATTAATTAATAAGTCAAATTCTTCTAGAAAACTTATATATTGAATAATAGCTTTACAAGAATATAATTTTAAAATTGAATATAAATTTAGTAGAATCTATTCAAATATTGATTCAATTTCTAGAATATCACATACATCTAAAAAAGAAAAAAACAAAACATAAATCTAAATAATTATGTAGAACTATATAATTATCTTAATATTCTAATAATATCTGATGAATTTTCAAAGGAAAAATAAAAATAATTGCTAATAGAATTAAAGAAATACTTTATATAAAATAATAAATTATATAAAAAATAGACAGAATATTGATCATTCATTATTAGTTATAAAATCAATAGAAATAAAATTAGTTCTTTATAATAACTATTCTAATATTATCTCTAAATATTTTGAAATTGAAACTACTTATAATTGAATAATAAGAAATTATTATTAGTTTTAGATATACAAAGATATAGATATATATATTAAAGCCTGTGATATATACTAATAAAAAAGATGATTATACAAGAATAATAAAATAATATTAATTCAAGTAAATATATTTTTTGAAAAAATTAGAATTGATCTGATAGAATCTCTTTCAGTAACCATTAATAAAAATCATTATATTATAATTACTATTGACTATTTAACTAAATAGACTGAAGCAAGATCAATTACTAATACTTCCACAAGTTTAATCATTTTCTTTCTCTATAAAGATATAGTAATGAGATATGAATTTTCAAAAAAAAATACTCAGTGATAGAGAAACTATATTTATTAACAAAATTATTAAAAACTATTAGAAAAATATCAAATTAAACATAAACTTTTTATCTCTTATCATTCTCAAACTAATAGATTAGTTGAAAGATTGAACTGAATTTTATGTATTTTATTATCAAAATATATTTAGCTCTACAAGAAAGATTGAGATTATTACTTATTCTTAGTTTTATTTACTTAAAGAATAATAAAGCAAAATACAATTTCATTTGAGCTCTTTCAACTGATATATGGTTGACAAATAATCATATCATTAGATATTAAGCTAAAAGATTTTAATAGTCTCACTTTTAAAGAAGCTCTTGTCAAAAGAATATGTGAACTAATTAACAAATTAGAGACTATGTGAGAACTAGCCCTTAGTAATATTCAAGAGAAATAATTAAAATAAAAAGAATAATATGACAAGAAATAAAAGTTAACAGTTTTTCAGATAAGATAAAAAGTATTAATGAAATAAATAGAAACTTAATACTAGTATTATAATAAATTTGACAAAAAATGAAAAGAATTATTCTATATTTATAAAATATATAATAAAAAAGTTTATAAACTTAGAAATAAAGATAAAAAAGTCTTGAAGAATCTATATAATGATAATTACTTGAAGTTATATATTGAGTTCAATAATTTAAAATTAATAATTATTATTAATAATAATTAAAAAATTTATGAAATAAATCTCTTAAGGCTAGAGATTTTGTAATTAATCATTTATTTGTGTGATATAGTAAATATAATATAATATATAGTACAATTATAACACATAATATAATGATTACTAATTACTATTAAATTGAGTAAATAAGAAATTTATATTAATTAATCTTATTTATTATTAATTCTATTATTAGTTTATATTATTATCTATATTTAGTCTTATTCATTTATTAATTTAGCTATATATGTCATACTTAATTTATAATTTTATTAAATTAATAATTACTTAATTAATTATTATTAATTTTCTTTTTTTTCTTACTTTAACTTTAAATAACTTAATATTTTACTAATTTTAAATTCTTTATTAATATTCTTTATGATTATTTTTTTCAAATTTTATTTATTCTTGAATAAATTAAGTAAAATATTATATTAGAAATAATTTATAATTAGCATAACAAGAAAATATTATATATAAAAAATCAAGAAATAATCAAGAAGAATAATTAAGTTTGATAGAAAGAATTAGCTATTGAGCTAAGAGTAGTTAATTAGTATTTTTCTTAATAAAATATATATTTTATCATATATTTTATTTTATTTTCTTCTTGTTTTATTAAGAAAATATTTTGTTAAAAATAAAATATATATAAATTATCTTATTGAGAAGATAATTAATTATATAATTTTTTAAAGCTATAAAAATAAATAATTGCTATAAATACAATTACTATTACTATTTTAAAATATTTATATATACATAAACTTAAAATAGTAATAATATTATCTTTAAAAGAGAAAAATAAATAAATAAAAAATAAAATAAATCAAGAAAATTATGAAGATTAGCTTAGTAAAGTCACTAGTAATTAATATAATTTAAGATTTAAGATGATTAAATAGTAAAACTACTATTAATCAAAGAAGATTATAACTAAAAAAAGATAAAAACTAAAGTATAAAAACTAAATAATTAAATAAAAATAAAGTATGACTTATTTATAATAGAAATCTTTTATTCTCAAAATAATAAAATAAAAAGTATAGCTTATTTATAATAGAGATTTTTACTCTCAAAATAATATCAAAAATAAATATAATATTATAATTCAAAAAAAAATTAAAATTAACTTTATTTAGTCAAAAAAATAAAATCAAGTATAAAAAAGAATACTAATATAATTAGAAAAAAAAATCTTGTAAAAAGATTACTATTATTATGATAATAAGCTTTTTAATTATATTTTCCAAATAATTTAATTCAAAATTATTTATTTCAAGCTAGAATAGCAGATTTTTTTATATATTTTTCAAATATATAAATTATTATAATATTACTAGTTAATACTATCTAAATATATATATTATAATTAAAATACTATAGTTTAAATATTAAATATATATATTGAAGAATTAATATCAAAAGATATTAAAAAATATTGATGAATATTAAAAGATATAAAAGAATATTAAAAGATATAAAAGATATTGAAAAATATAAAAATATATTGAAGAATATAAAAAGATATTGAAAGATATGAAAAGATATTGAAATATATAAAAAGATATTGAATAATGTGAAAAAATAGTTATGATTAATATTTTAAATATAATAATTTTATCAAAATTAAAAATAATATTAAAAAATATTGATGAATATTAAAAGATATAAAAGAATATTAAAAGATATAAAAGATATTGAAAAATATAAAAATATATTGAAGAATATAAAAAGATATTGAAAGATATGAAAAGATATTGAAATATATAAAAAGATATTGAATAATGTGAAAAAATAGTTATGATTAATATTTTAAATATAATAATTTTATCAAAATTAAAAATAATTTTTCACTATATTATTCTACTATATATATAAATATTATATTACAAAAATATAAATCATGAATAAATATAAAATATAATATTTAAAAATAGAAATATAATAATAAATATAATAATAAAAATAAATATATAATATAAAAATAAGAATATTTATAAAATAAATAAAAATTATAAAAATATATAATTTTATATAATCAAGAAAAGATTATGAAATTAAGAAATTTATATCATTATAATAATATTACTTTATTAAAAAAATCAAAATAAAATTATTTTTTTTAAAAAAAAGATATTTTAAATATTATTATTATTAAATTTATAAGATTAAAACTTTAAATTATGCAAGTAAATTATCTTAAATTTAATAAATGGGTAAATCTATTTGTAACTGGTGGTAACAAATCCTGATCATGTGTATAAGTTAGATCACGTATAATATTTTAAATTGTTATATAATATGTAACGTGATTAAATTTATAATTAACCAATTAAATTACAAAAACTATATTCTTAGTATATGAAAAACATGACATGCTAGAAGTAATCTACCCTTTTCATAATTTTGCTTATCATAATCTAATTATTAAATTTTTATTTTTTTCTATATTTCGTAAGCTTGAGATGAATAATGAAAAATAGAGTGAGAAAGGTAAGTAAAATCATAAAAACATAATGTTGTTCACTCATCTTAATTTAATTGTAAATAAACAGGATGAGGAGAGTAAAGAATAGTAAATAATGGAGATGCGAGTAAATAAGGTAAGTAAAACTATTGAAAAATTATTGTTTCCTATGATTTCATTTATTCGATTAGGCCAGAAGAGTAAGATATGACAAAATGAAGATGTAAATAGATAAGATAAGTAAAATTATTGAAAAATCATTGCTTTCTATAATTTCGTTCACTCATCTTAATTTTATTATAAATAAATAAACAAATAGAGTGAGTAGGGTGAGTATAATAAATAGGAAAAGTAAATAGGATGAGTAAATAGTTGAATTGCCACTGAAAGAGGTGGGTGTTTGAATAAAAGTTACATCTTGAACTGCTTTATAAAAGAAATTGAACTTGATAGCATGGTGATAATGATAGTGATAGTGGTAGTGATAGTGATAGTTTCATATCCTCTCTTCACTATTTCTTGCAAGTCAAAGCATAATGCCCAATAATCTCATATTTGTCATACTTATTTTGTGTAGTTCTGCCAGTAGGTTTTTTATTTTTGATTTGTATTATTTTGATACTACTCTTAAACTGCTTAACTAGCAGATGTTCTTTCTATCATCTTTTAATTAGATTTTTAACTTAGTTAGGGTTGAAATTTTCTTTGTCATCATCACTAGTATGAGCAATTCCTTCTTTCTTTTTGGCAAATCAGCTATTGAGACTTTTTTTGAGATGACAGAGAGATTCACCACCTGTCTCGACTATATATCGAATCACTTTCCAAGCAAGATTAAAGATTTCTTTGTAATCACATTATTTCTGAATCACGCGGCAAACTTCTGAACTGAAAATATCATCTTCACGAAATCTAGTAATTTGATGCATAGGAAAGAGCCTGGGACAAGATAAGCAGCCTTCATGTAATTGTATTAGACCAGTATTTGTCATATAAGGTTGTTTATCAAGTCATTTGAATCTTGCATTTTTTCACTTTTATATTAGCATCTGGAAATCAAAGCTACATAGAAGAATACCACATCATCAATAGCTAATACATGCCAAAAATATTGATAAATCAAGCTGCAATTAATTAATAGCATGCATATATATAAATGTGAATGATCTGTGAGGATAATAATGAAATTATTGTGGGTGCAGCGGTATTATTGAATATTGTATATCTTGATAATGTCATTTTGAGGGAGGTCTGACAAAAGAGAAGTCAGATGAATTTGCTGCATATCAATCCCTTCTTCAGTTTCTTCAATGAGTTTGTTATTAAGTAATTGATCACTTTCTGTTTTGGCATAATAATAGAGTGATTATGTGATTTCATATCTTTATCAAGAAAGTATTTCTTCAATAAGATATTTTTTGAGAATATGATCAATTTGAGAGAAATACTTAGCAAAAGTACCACTCAATTATGCACTTGCATTAGCGTAATGTCACTCAATATGGTTAATATATCATGCTTCATCATATAACTACAAATCCAAAATAGTGGCAAGTTTGCAAAGACTGGGATAGCTCTGAAGAATATTCTTTATTATGGAGTTTTCATCTTCAATCCATAATGTTGATGAAATGCTGGCAGTGAAAAATTTGGTTATATAAGATTTGGCCCATCTTTTTTTGTTAGGATATAGCTTAGAATTAAGATAACTAGCTACCTTGGGATATATTATGATGAGGTTATACCATTAAGAATCAAACTCAGATAGAGAAAGAATATTCCAATATATTGTAACCAATTAGCTTATTCGTGTGGCGCAGTAGACGTGGCGCAGCATATGGCGCAGCCGCAGCACGTGGCG